>SKCR01008955.1:0-70465 GCA_019454045.1 Zanthoxylum bungeanum | reverse complement strand
CACCTCCAGACAAAGAGGATTCATGGACCCTCCCAATTGTTCAGATCACCAGTCCAACTTGATGGAGATGCCCGACAATGAAACAAGGCGACATTCCCCCACTCGAAGATCATCCAACGAGTTAAGAAAGGATCAGCACATTCTACCAGTCAAACAAACGCAACATACAGCTTCATCCATACGCAGGGAGATTGAGGGATTCAAGGAGGTAATTATATCTAGCCCACCCGGAGTCAGGCTACCTTTGAAAAGAAACAGAGCATGTACAATTTCTGATACCCTTTTTATTGAAGCAATCAACTCGCTGGAACTTCCATGAAAATTTAGTCCACCCGATATGAAGTTGTACGATGGAACAACTGACCTTGACGACCATATAATCCATTACAAGTATAAGATGATGTCCACAGGCCTGGCCCCGCATCAGAAGGAGGCTGGCATGTGTAGAGGGTTTGGAGAGACACTGTCTGGCCTAGCCCTCACGTGGTTTATCAATGTACCGTACCGATCAATTGGATCCTACAAAGAATTGCAGACAAGTTCGTAGAACATTTGCTAGCTCTTCAAATTCGAGAAGACCATAGATGACCTCAACGCCATACAACAACGGAAGAGAGAATCTCTGCTAAGCTACGTGGCATGCTTCAACAAAGAAAGAATCGCTATCCCAGATCTCCACCAGCCGACGAAAGTGGAAGCTTTTAGGAATGGGTTGTTGGCTGATAGCGGGCTTTACAAGAAGTTGACCAAGAACCGATGCTACACCATGGACCAGACAATGGCCATGGCCCGAACAAAAATTAGATGGGAAGAAGATAAAAGGAACAAAAAGAGGGAGAGTTCATCCAGTCTACAAGAGAAGACGATATATCCATCTAGATGACCGAAAGAATTTGGCAGGAGAGGCCATCAATCAACCGACCGAAGAACTTATCGTGGTATGGATATTCCTCCTCTCGACAGGGGTCCCAATCATAGACCATCCTCATTCGATAATAGAGAGAAAACTCCTTATGGCACCCCTAGACTCCCAGACTATAACTTCACCATATCACCGGGTGAACTTGTTTCAATCCTCAGGAAAAAGGAAAGTGAAGTAAAGTGGCCTCCACGCTCCAAGGAAGGCTCCGGGAGGAAAGACACTAGTAAGTGATGTGAATTCCACCGAGACTACGGCCACATGACGACTGATTGTATAACACTAAGATTGGAAGTTCTGGAGCTACTAAATAAGGGGCATTTGAAAGACTTACTCACGGAGAAAGGGAAAGTGATGATAGCGAGGAGAGATGACATATGAGAGCAAAAGGATGGACCATTATCACCCCCACCGATAAATAACACTGTCGATTTCATCTTCGGGGGATCATAAGTCAGTGTAATCTCATATTCCGTGGCGAAGCGACATACCAGGATGGTAACAACTGTCGCCTCGAATCACTTAGTGATGGTGGTTGGAGACTTTACCGATTTGGCAATTGAGTTCATGGATGATGGAATATCCAGTAATAAGAATCCCCATCATGATGTATTGGTGATATCCTTGCAAGTGGCCAACTTCATGATTAAGAGAGTGCTAGTCGACACGGGGTCATCAGCCAACATCATCTTCCTAAACCGCCCTTACTGACATGGGAGGAGGGTTGGAGAAAGTAAATCGTCGGTTGATGGCTTTGATAGGCTTAAGTATGGAACAAACATTCACTATGGGGGAAATCTCTCTTCCATTATACGCAGGCGGGGTCAATAAAATAACCACATTTCTGGTCCTGGACTGTCCTTCAGCCTACAACCTGATAATGGGGCGACCGTGGATTCACGACATGAGGGAAGTCACGTCTACTTATCACTAGGTGCTGAAGTTTCCTACCAAATGGGGTGTCCAAGAAATTAAAGGAGACCAACTAGCTTCCAAGAGTTGCTACTAAATGACCCTGAATTGATTGATTTCCTCAAGGAGCGACACGACTATTTCGCTTGGTCGCATGAAGATATGACAGGAATAGACCCAGAGATGATGACCCATGAGCTACATGTGGACCCAGACTACCCACCTATCAAGCAGAAGAGGAGGAAGTTCACTCCAGAAAGAAATCGAGTCATCAACGAGGAAGTCCAAAAGTTGTTAGAAAATGGGTCCATTAGAGAGGTCCGGTACCCGGAATGGCTCGCGAACGTCGTGGTAGTACGGAAGAAGAATGGAAAATGGCGAGTCTGTATAGATTTTACAGATTTGGAAAAATCTTGTCCAAAAGATTCTTTCCCACTCCCCCATATCGACTCAATGATTGATGCTACAGCTGGGCATGAATTCCTAAGTTTCATGGACGCGTATTCGGGCGACAACCAAATTCTTATGCACCCTAACGACCAGGAAAAAATGGTATTCGTCACAAATAGGGGAATCTACTGTTATAAGATAATGCCATTCAGACTTAAGAATGCCGGGGCTACCTACCAACGCCTCGTCAACAAGATGTTTTCCCATCAAATTAGGAAAACCATGGAAGTCTATATTGATGACATGTTGGTGAAATCGTTGCAAGACAAGCAACACTTGTCCCATTTAGAGGAGGCATTCGACGTGATGAGAAAGTATGGGATGAAGCTGAACCCCACCAAGTGCGCCTTCGGATTAGCCTCAGGGAAATTTCTTGATTACCTAGTAACTCGTCGCGGTATAGAAGCCAACCCGAAGCAGATAAAATCTATCATTGAAATTGCTTCCCCAACAAACCCCATAGAAGTCATGCGACTTGCGAGGAGGATCGCCGCTCTAAACAAGTTCATCTCGAAGTCTACTGATAAGAGTTTCTTGTTTTTATCCACCCTCGGGAAGATAAAGAAATTCGAATGGACCCCAGCCTGCAAGAGGCCTTAAAAAGACTCAAATAATACTTGACTATACCACCATTCCTGTCTAAGTCAGTCGATTGTGAAAGGTATTCCTCTACCTTGGAGTTTTGATGCAGACGATTAGCGCTGTTCTGATTAGGGAAGAAGGAGGGCAACAACTCCCAGTCTACTACATAAGTAAAGCTCTACTCGATCCGTAGACTCAGTACACTCAAATGGAGAAACTGGTTCTTGCTATGGTAACGGCGGCATGGAAGCTACGTCCTTACTTTCAGGGTCATCCAGTCACCGCTTACACCACCTACCCATTGAGGAACAAGCCCGAACTCTCCGGCAGACTGACCAAATGGGCTGTTGAACTTGGAGAGTACGACATCACCTATCAGCCATGAATCGCCATCAAGTCTTAAGCTCTCACAGATTTCGTGGTAGACTTCAGCCCCAGTGTACAAGCCGATGCAGAAAAAAGAGGTGCATCCAGACAACTGATGTATGGAAACTTACAGTAGATGGATCATCCAGCAGATGTGGTTCCAGATTAGGAGTTGTAATCACTACTCCCAAGGGTGACATCATACAGCAAACGATTAAATGCGGCTTCAGGACTACCAACAATGAGGCCGAGTACGAAGCCTTAATAGCCGAATTAACACTGCTTAAGAAATTAGGGGCAAAGAGGGTTGAGGCGACATCAGACTCTCAATTAGTGGTCAACCAACTCCAATGATCTTATCAAGCTCACGGAGCCCAAATGGCAGCCTACTTGTCGAAGGTAAAGGAAATCCAGTCCACACTAGAATCTTTCACAATCTTACAAATTTCCAAAACATAGAACATTCATGCGGATGCCCTAGCTACTCTCGGGTCCACCATACAAGAAGATAATATTCATACCATACCGGTAGTGTATCTACAGTGGCCTGCTATTGCTAAAGCAGAAGCCAGAGTCATCGCTTCCATCAACCAAGTCGACTCATGGATGTCACCATTGATCAAGTACTTGGATGATGGCACACTACCAACAGATAAGGTGATCGCTCGAAAGATCCAACGACAAGCTACACGGTTCACACTTTACGATAATCAACTTATGAGAAGATCCATTTCTAGACCCTACCTAACTCGTGCCTCGCTCCCAGAAAAGCGAATTATGTGCTAGCCGAATTACACGAAAGAGAATATGGAAATCACTCGAGAGGGAGGAGTCTTGCATGTCGGGCCCACACGACCGGGTATTACTGCCCAACAATGCGAGCCAACGCAGTCGACAATGCTCGTAAATGCGAGAAATACCAAAGGTTTGCCCCAGTCTCCCGTCTCCCACCAGAGAAGCTTAGACCTACTTTATACCCTTGGCCGTTTATGAAATGGGGAATGGACATCGTTGGGAAGTTTCCAGTCACTTCGGGACAACGAGTCTATATGCTGGCATTGACAGACTACTACTCTAAATGGATCGAAGTAGAAGACTTCACGAGGATAAGTGATAAGGAAGTGCAGAGCTTCATATGGAAGAATATCATCTGTCGTTTCGGACTACCCAGGGAGATCATTACTGATAATGGATCCCAATTCATCAGTCATCGCTTCCAAGACTTTTGCAGAAGTTGGGGAATCAAACTAAGCTTCTCCACCCCGCGTTACCCACAAGACAACGACCAAGACGAGTCTTCCAATAAAACCATAATGAATACTTTGAAGAAGAGACTGGAGAAAGCAAAAGGGGCGTGGGCAGATGAACTCCCAGAAGTCTTATGGTCGTACTAGATGAATATGAGAACTTCTACTGGTGAAACCTCATTCTCCTTGATCTTTGGCGCCGATGCGGTCATTCCAAACGACTGTAATGTCCCTTTCCCATGATATAAATGGGTTGACAAGAATACCAATAGGACTTAACAGTAGTAGCGATCTCCGGATGTTACACAAAGGGATGCAAATATAGACAAACATAAAGCAAAGTGTATTCAGAGATATGATACTTACTTACTAAAGGCAAGTATTCTAAATGTACAAATCGTATACGACGTCGTCACTGTATAGAAATAAGACTTCACTGATAGGAGTAAAAAAAAACTCCGACTAAGTTGTCACAGTACTTAAAAAAATGTTCAACCTTATATACTGTAAAATATAAATATATATGAACAAAATATATTAAAAAAATAAAAAGAAAAAAAATCTTCTACTCACCAATGTTACTCCCCAAAAAGAGGAATTGTCCCAAAATAATTGAAAATAGTATCACATGACAATTTTTCACATTTAACTGATATTTTTTGGTATAATCAATTCCGTTACTTAATATAGTAATTAAGTTTACTGAATAACTCCCTAAAAAGTTAAACATAATGACAATTATCACTCCATTAATTCTATACATGACAACTTTTCTAGCATTTTCTCACTCCCTGATGTATTCTCTAATTGGTATATCATCATTAATAATGCATCCTATAATATAGAAGCATATTACAATGGAGTATAAAGAGAACACAAGTGTCCAATAAAAATATTGTAGCACTACTAACACACAGACGCTACTGCATGAGTAAAATAATCTCCATCTAAGCTGTCACAATACTCAAAAAACGTTCAACCTCATATCCTGCCAAAATATAAATATATTAACATAAAATATATTAAAAAGGAAAAAAAGAACCATCTTCTCACCCATGTCACTCCCCAACAAGGAAGGAGGTGTCCCAAAACAAATGAAAATAGCATCACATGATCATTTCTCACATTTAACTGATATTTTTTTGTATGAGCAATTCTGCTACTTAATATAATAATTAAATTTACTGAATAACTTCCTAAAAGGTTAATATAACGACCATTATCATCTCATTGATTCAACCCATGATGTCGTATACAATTGGTACACGAGATCATTACTATATTGAAGTAAGACTTGATTGATATAAATAAAAAAATCTCCAACTAAGTTGTCGCAATACTAAAAAAATGTTCAACCTCATATCTTGCAAAAATATAAATATACATGAACATAAAATATATTAAAAAGGAAAATAAAAAAAAATAATCATCTACTCACCCACGCCACTCCCCAACAAAGAGGGAGGTGTCCCAAAATAATTGGAAATAGTAGTGTTGATGGTGCTTTCAGGCGCTACATCATTTAAGACAGCACGACAAGGACAAAAGGGTAAGTTCGCTATCTGGTTGAGATCATGAGGCCGACCCGACCAGTTCATATGAAGACCGACCACTTTGGTTCAAATGACCGAGCACTATAGATGTCGGCAGGAACGTCCTCAGCATAAAAGATTGTCATGGCCGACCTCATTAAAAGACCGACCAGATGACGGACCGTGTTCAAGACAACAGCACCACCCCATTCTTATGGATAAGATAAGGAAAACATCCTACTTTCACAAGGAGAGAGAGTCAGAGTCCAAAAGGGAAAGCGGAAGAAGAAGGCAATACCGGATCAGGAAACCCTATAAGAAGAGAAGATTGGGTTCAAATAGGATTTCTTATACAAATAGGAATCTGATTTCTGTATTATTATAAATAGAAGGGTAGAGCATGTGTAAAAGGGGCATCTGAAAATCATCACAAGAGTGAGAGATTAGTGTCATAGAGCTCTGATTTGTAAAAGCAAAGAGGAGATCTGAGGAGTGAATTTGAGTAATAAAAAGTACCATCCTGTTCTTGCCCGTGGACGTAGGTCGGATCCCAAAATCCACCGAACCACGTTAAATCACCTTGTCTGATTGGCGTATTTTCTTGTTTTCCGCTAAATTTGCCTTTGGTCCCCCATAACCAAACAAATTCACAGTTGGAGGAGGATTTCCTCGGGAGTGATATTCCAATATTACCCTGAGACCAAAATCCACCGTCAACAGTTGGCGCCGTCTGTGGGGAACTTCACAAAAAGCAGTTCACGTGATAAGACAAATGGCGGAGGACGGAAATCACCAACCAGGAGGTCCGGCAATAGACTGGATGAAAAGAATGGAAGATGGGATGAGGTCTATGATGGATCGACTAGAAAGAATGGAATGAGCAAACAACGAGAGAACTGAAACCGAGGCTGGACAGAGGAGAGAAAGAGGGAAAAGAGTAGTAGATGTAAGTGAAGACGAGGGACCCAGAAAGAGAGGCCCCTATGTGATAAGATCTGCGGTGGTAGGAAGATCAGAAGACACATGGGAAGAAGAAGAGGAGGAACAATCACCCGACCCCTCCTCCGACAGTTTTTACAACTCCAAGAGGGAGGATAGAAAGTATAACGAAGAACTTATCAAAAACCACCTCGACCTGATCGAAGAAAGAAGAGAACAGTCAGCAGTTAGAGCAGCAATCTACCAAAGGAGAATGGCCCGCTTCTACAATAAGAGAGTTCGGACCCGCTCCTTTCTAACAGGCGATCTAGTGCTAAGGAAAGTGACTATGAACACCCGACGACCAGAAGAAGGGTCGTTGGGGGCCAAGTGGGAAGGACCCTACAAAATCACCGAGACAGTAAGACCAGGGGCCTACATCCTAGAACATCTGGACGGCACGAGGTTGAAGAAACCATGGAACGCCGAAATGTTAAGAAAATACTTCCCGTAAAAATCAACTTTCCTTTCTTCTATTTTCTTTCTTTTTTGCAGGAACCGGGCAAAACAACGAACCGGAACAACTGTTGTAAAGAGGGCAGCACGCCCCCAAGCATGAATAAAAATTCATTTTCTGGCAAAACCCTTTGAAAAAGCGAAAAAACCACCACCGAATCTATCTTTGGACTGGGGACGTAACATTCCCCCAGTGCCAAGTGATTCTTTCAGCTCGGGGACGTAACATTCCCCCAGAGCCAAGTGGTTCTAACAGCTCGGGGTCGGGCGATGTCCCACCGAGTCTGTCTTTGGACTGGGGACGTAACATTCCCCCAGTGCCAAGTGATTCTTACAGCTCGGGGTCGGGCGATGTCCCACCGAGTCTGTCTTTGGACTGGGGACGTAACATTCCCCCAGTGCCAAGTGATTATCACAGCTCGGGGTCGGGCAATGTCCCACCGAGTCTGTCTTTGGACTGGGGACGTAACATTCCCCCAGTGCCAAGTGACTCTTACAGCTCGGGGACGTAACATTCCCCCGGAGCCTGTCTTTGGACTGGGGACGTAACATTCCCCTAGTGCCAAGTGATTCTTACAGCTCGGGGTCGGGCAATGTCCCACCGAGTCTGTCTTTGGACTGGGGACGTAACATTCCCCCAGTGCCAAGTGACTCTTACAGCTCGGGGACGTAACATTCCCCCGTAGCCTGTCTTTGGACTAGGGACGTAACATTCCCCCAGTGCCAAGTGATTCTTACAGCTCGGGGACGTAACATTCCCCCGGAGTCTGTCTTTGGACTGGGGACGTAACATTCCCCCAGTGCCAAGTGATTCTTACAGCTCGGGGTCGGGCGATGTCCCACCGAGTCTACCTTTGGACTGGGGACGTAACATTCCCCCAGTGCCAAGTGATTCTTTCAGCTCGGGGACGTAACATTCCCCCGGGGCCTGTCTTTGGACTGGGGACGTAACATTCCCCCAGTGCCAAGTGATTCTTACAGCTCGGGGACGTAACATTCCCCCGGAGCCTGTCTTTGGACTGGGGACGTAACATTCCCCCAGGACCAAGTGATTTACTCAGCTCGGGTCGGGTTACGTCCCACCGAGTCAAACTCCTTCGATTTGGGGAGGAAACATTCCCCCAAAATCAAGGACCATTACCCAGCTCGGGGTCAGGTTAGACCCCTCCGGTTCATGATGACCTCTGAAGGGTCTCATATTGTTCGGACAACAACAAAAACAAAGGAGGGAAGAAATAAGTAAAGACATAAATATACATGTGTATATAAAAATATAGTGTTGTTACACAAAAAGTTGAAGCGTACATAGGGCCCCGGTAGGGTTACCCTTTTCATTCAGCCCGCACAGGGGCATAAATTTCTTCCTCTGATGGTCCAGGTGGCGGAAGAAGCGGCTCGGCATCAGGAGGAGGAACAGCTGCTTCATCCTCGGCTGCACGACAGACCTATACTTCAGGGGCGGGATGAGGGATCTCGTGGCAGCCATCGCCGGCAACCGGAGCCTCAGGACGCTCCTCGCAAGAAACCTCGGAAGCCGGAACAACCGAGATAGGGGCGGGATCCATCACCTCCTCCGGTAGAGAAGGGAGCCACTTCCGAAATTCCTCCTCGGAAATATCCCCCTTGCAATAACTGATGGCCGCACGGATGGGGTCCATATTCAAATCTGGCAACACCATCGGTATCAGCTCAGCACAGTCCCCAACCCCCTCCAGGCGGATAGCCTCCTTCTCGGCCTCAAGCTCACTCTCCCTCTTCTCAAGCTCGATCTCTCTCTCCTCGAGATCAACCTCCCTATCCTCGAGCTCGGTCTTCTTCCTCTCAAGACTATCTCGGGCCCGTGCAACCTCCTCGTCTTTTTCCTTCAGCTTGACCTCAGAACTTGCTACCCTCCCCTTCAAAACGCCAATCTCAGATTGGGCGGCCTTCAAGTCCTCCCGGGCATTATCAGCAAGTTTTCGCTCCAGTGAGGCAGCAGCCTTAAGAGCCTTATTCGTTTTGAAGTTCTCAACGGCAGCCAACTGAAGGTTCTCTATCGTCCCTTCCCGGTCAGCCAGCTTTGCCTCCACTTCGGAGAGACGATTTTGAAGCCTCTGGGCCTGACCACCCTCGGACAACAAAGTCAAGAGAAGACCCTTATTCTTGGCCATGAGATAGTTGGCCTGCAAACAAAAAAGGAGAAATGAGTCAATACATAAAACAAAAAACCAAGACCCAAAAACCGAGAAGGGAAGTGAAAGTACCTTCGCCATCTGAGAACTCATCTCAGCCACAACACCTTCAGGAGATACGTCCTCATACCTCGAGACCTCTTCAGGAGGAATCACCTCGGCCAATTCATTGAAGGCCGGCACTAGATGGGAAGTGGCCTCCCGGATGTTCTCCGCCAAGTTATCCACCCCGAGGACCACAGGGCCCTTCCGTTTTTTCGAGGAGCCTTCAGAAGACTTCCTCCCCCTACGGACATCCTTCCTCTTAACCGGAGCAGCTTCCTCTCCCTCCTCCTCTTGGACCAGCTCAGTCTCCTCGGCCCCAAATTGACGCCTCCTCTTCCTAAGGGGCTTTGGCAGACTGGTAAGACGAGCGGACCCCGATGATTGTGCACCAGGGGAAGAGAGACTCCGAGCAGCAGGCTGGACATCTCCTTGAGACGCCCGCTCAGTCCCAGCAGTGACAGGCTGTGCCCGGGAAGTTCCAACATCAGCACGGCCGGTTTTCTTCATGGTACCGTCCAACTTCTCAAGAAACTTAGGCCTCTTCGACATGCCTACAAAAAAAAAGAGAAAATCAAGGACCGAGCACATAACAAAAATATCAAACATGATGAAACAAACAAGGAAGACAAAACAAACAGCAAGACATCTACCTATCCGACCTGCGACCTCCGAAGGAGCAGCCCGGACAAGGCCCGACTCGACAAATGCCGCGTCATTAACCAACTCCCTCCAGGGGGCAGCATAATTCCGAGCCCAGGATACCCGCTTCCGAACCTGACGAGAAACCTTAGGAGCATCTCGCCAACAAGCTGGGAGGAACCAGAGAAGTTAAAAACCTTAAGAGACTAAAGAGCAGAAACAAAGAAAGAGTGAAGGGACATTAGGCTCCTAACCTCCAGCCCGGAAAATATCCGGCACCATGGTCTCCCCTTCATCTGAAAACAGGGACCGTCCCCAATCCCCGGTAGCCCAAAACCAAAGATCCTTGAAGTTCTTGTTGGAATCAGGGAGCTTCTGGACGATGTTCATAGAGCTGTTGTAAGCAGAAAGATAGTACCAACCATGGTGAGCTTTTGGATTGGCCTTCAGACGATACACCCTCTTCACCTCTTCAAAAGAGGGCTCCCCGAGCCCTGCCCGATGCCAAGCCGCATACAGCCCGGCCAAAATCCTCCAACTGTTTAAACTCAGCTGACAGGGAGCGATCTCCATCTCGGCCAACATCCAAGCGAAGTAAGGCTGGATCGGCAACCGTAGCCCACACTCAAAGAAGATAGGAAGGAGTGCTACCGAGCCTTCGTCAGGCTGACTGGCACGATCCATCGGGCCTGGAACTTCAAGGGCGATGTCTATCGGAATATTATACCGCTGACGAAGAAGGGCGAGATCATCCTCGGTTATCTTGGAAGGACGGTTCATATCCAGAGCCGACGACCCAAGTTCACCAGGCTCTGGGTCCTTCCGAGGAACCCTTTGATGGTAGGAGTCGTTTTCGATTTCAGAAGCCGTAGGGCTAGTGTCGAGGTCCTCTACACTAGGTGCCCCTGAGCCCGAGGAGAGCTCTTCAGCAGGAGGGGTTGAAACCTTGGCAAGCCTTTCGGAGGGGGAACTATTGTCAGACATCCCTGACACCCGGAAAAACAGCGAAGGAAGGAGGATCAGTCTATGAGGAGCCACCCACGATGTCCGTACTAAAACTAAATAGAGAGTCTCTAAAAAGTGCCCTAAAGCAAGACCCAGCAAAAAACCACAAGTCTCTCCCTAAGCAAAATAAGCAAACAGAAACATTGCATAAAAAAAAAAAAGAGGAGAGGTCGCTCAGAAGACTTACTTGTTCTTCTCAAGAGCAGAAGGTTATACGGCGCGGTGATGCCCGTTCCTTATGTTCGCAACACAGAAATAGAAAAAGACCACAGTTGAGATCCGAGATGCAGATATGAACAAATCAACCAAGATACTTGCAGAGAGAAAGGAAAAATTGCCGAAAAAGATGGAACAGTAGAAGCCTCCCCTTCTTATAGTCATGACCAGGACGCTCGTGACCATTAGATCTGAAGGAAGAACCCGGCGGATGTTTGACAAGTGTCGGGCATTGGAAGAAACCCTAAAGCTGATTTGACAGGCATTTAAGAAGACACGACGGTTGTGCGTCTCGAAAAAAGATGATTGGAACGGCAAGAAAAATCTTTTTTGCATCCTAGGACGACTACCAGCGAAGACAATCAGCACACCCTCTTCATATAGTTCCCGGCACCAACTCACATACTCGTTGGAACCGAGAACTAGGGGACAGATGTTGATGGTGCTTTCAGGCGCTACAGCATTTAAGACAGCACGACAAGGACAAAATGGTAAGTTCGCTATCTGGTTGAGATCATGAGGCCGACCCGACCAGTTCATATGAAGACCGACCACTTTGGTTCAAATGACCGAGCACTATAGATGTCGGCAGGAACGTCCTCAGCATAAAAGATTGTCATGGCCGACCTCATTAAAAGACCGACCAGATGACGGACCGTGTTCAAGACAACAGCACCCCATTCTTATGGATAAGATAAGGAAAACATCCTACTTTCACAAGGAGAGAGAGTCAGAGTCCAAAAGGGAAAGCGGAAGAAGAAGGCAATACCGGATCAGGAAACCCTACAAGAAGAGAAGATTGGGTTCAAATAGGATTTCTTATACAAATAAGAATCTGATTTCTGTATTATTATAAATAGAAGGGTAGAGCATGTGTAAAAGGGGCATCTGAAAATCATCACAAGAGTGAGAGATTAGTGTCATAGAGCTCTGATTTGTAAAAGCAAAGAGGAGATCTGAGGAGTGAATTTGAGTAATAAAAAGTACCATCCTGTTCTTGCCCGTGGACGTAGGTCGGATCCCAAAATCCACCGAACCACGTTAAATCACCTTGTCTGATTGGCGTATTTTCTTGTTTTCCGCTAAATTTGCCTTTGGTCCCCCATAACCAAACAAATTCACAGTTGGAGGAGGATTTCCTCGGGAGTGATATTCCAATATTACCCTGAGACCAAAATCCACCGTCAACAAGTAGCACATGACAATTTCTCACATTTAAGTAACAGTTTTCGGTATAATCAATTCTATTACTTAATATGGTAATTAAATTTACTGAATAACTCCCTAAAAAGTTAAATATAAAGACGATTATCATCCCATTTGTTCTACCCATGATGAATTTTCTAGTATTTTCTTGCTCTTTGTTGTATTCTTTAATTTGTATATTGTTAATACCACATCCTCTGATATAGAAGCATATTTCAATGGAGTATAGAGAAAACGCAAGAGTCCAATATAAACGTTGTAGCACTACTAACACAAACGCTATAATCTGAATACCATAGAATAAGAGTGGGCTTATATATTCAAAAACCACATTATCCACAAAGATATCAACATAAATAAGAAAGTCAGACACCAATGGTACTATTAAACCATATATAATCACTAGTAACCCATTATAAAAAATAGAGAAAAATGATAAACCAACTTATAAATACAAGTATTCTGAAAATACTGATAATTTTTCATATTTAACTGATATTTTTTGATATGATCAATTTTGTTACTCAATATAATAATTTAGTTAAACATAATAACCATTATTATTCCACTGATTCTATCCATGACAACTTTTTTTTACCATTTTCTTGTTTCCTAGTTTATTGGTTAATTCGTATATTATTAATACCACATCCTCTAATATTGAATTAGATTGCAAGGGAATAAAAAGAAAACACAAGTTTCCAATAAAATATTGTAGCACTACTAACACAAACGCTGCTGCTTGAATACTAGACTGGCTTACATATTGAAAAACCACATTATCCACAAAGATACCGGCATAAATAAGAACATAAATAAGAAATCCATACCTCCAATGGTACTGTTAAATTATATAAAATCACTAGCAACCTATAATAGATAAGAGTATCAAAAATAAAAATGATCAACCAACTTATAAATATAAATAATCTAAAAATACAATTAGTATATAAAGTTATCACTATATTAAAATAAGACACCACTTACATAAGTAAAAAAATCTCCTACTAAGCTGCCACAATACTTAAAAAAATGTTAAACCTCATATCCTGCAAAAATATAAATATATATGAACATAAAATATATTAAAAAGAAGAAGAAGAATAATAATAAAATTAATCATCTACTCACCCACATCACTCCCCAACAAAGAGGGATGTGTCCCAAAACAAATGGAAAGAGCATCACATGATAATTTCTCACATTTAACTGGTATTTTTTTTGTATGAGCAATTCTGCGACTTAATATAGTAATTAAGTTTACTGAATAACTTCCTAAAAGATTAAATATAATGACCATTTTCATCTCATTGATTCTACCCATGTGTCCAATAAAAATATTGTAGCACTATTAACACAGACGCTATTACCTGAATACCATAGAATAAGAGTGGGCATAAATATTGAAAAATCACATTATCCACAAAGATACCGGTATAAATAAGAACATAAACAAGAAATTCATACCCCCAATGGTATTATTAAATTATATAAAATCACTAGCAACCTATAATAGATAACAGTATCAAAAATAAAAACGACCAACCAACTTATAAATATAAGTAATCTAAAAATACAATTAGTATACAACGTTATCACTATATTGAAATAAGACACCACTAATATAAGTAAAAATATCTCAGAATAAGCTGTCACAATACTTAAGAAAATGTTAAACCTCATATCATGCTAAAATATAAATTTATATGAACATAAAATATATTAAAAAAGAAAAAAAAAAGAACCATTTACTCACCCACGTCACTCCCCAACAAGGAGGGAGGTGTCACAAAACAAATGGAAAGAGCATCACATGATAATTTCTCACATTTAACTGGTATTTTTTTTGTATGAGCAATTCTGCTACTTAATATACAAATTAAGTTTACGAAATAACTTCCTAAAAGGTTAAATATAATGACCATTATTATCTCATTGATTCTACCGATAACGTCATTACTATATAAAAAAAACTTGACTGAGATAAGTAAAAAAATCCTCAACTAGGTTGTCATAATACTCAAAAAAAAATGTTCAACCTCATATCTTGCAAAAAGATAAATATATAAACATAAAATATATTAAAAAAGAATATAATAATAATAAAAAAATAACCATCTACTCAACCACGTCACTCATTAACAAAGAGGGAGGTGCCCAAAATAATTGGTAATTACACTACATGACAATTTCTCACATTTAACTAATAGTTTTTGGTCTAATCAATTATGTTACTTAATATGGTAATTAAATTTACTCAATAACTCCCGAAAAAAGTAAAACATAATGACAATTATCATCCCACTGATTCTACCAATGATGATTTTTCTAGTATTTTCTTGCTCCTTGGTGTATTCTTTAATTTGTAAATCGTTAATACCACATCCTCTAATATAGAAGCAGGTTCCAAGAGAGTATAGAGAAAATGCAAGGGTCCAATATAAACGTTGTAGCATTATTAACACAAATACTACTACCTAAATACCATAGAATAAGAGTGGACTTACATATTAAAAAATCACATTATCTACAAATATATCAACATAAATAAGAACATAAATAAGAAATTCAGACCTTAATGGTACTATTAAACCATATATAATCACTAGCAACCCATAATAAACAACAGTACTCTAAAAATATTGATAATTTTTCACATTTAACTGATATTTTTTGATATAATCAATTTTGTTACTTAATATAATAATTAAGTTAAACATAATAATCATTATCATCCCACTGATTCTATCAATGCCAGTTTTTTTTAGCATTTTCTTGTTTCCTAGTTTATTCTTTAATTTATATATCATTAATACCACATCCTATATAGAATCAGACTGCAAGTGAGTATAAAGAAAACGAAAGTGTCCAATAAAAATATTATAGCACTACTAACACAAACGCTGCTACTTGAATACAATATTGGACTTACATAATGAAAAACCACATTATCCACAAAAATACCAGCATAAATAAGAACATAAATAAAAAAATCCAAACCATAATGGTACTGTTAAACTATATAAAATCACTAGTAACCCCTAAACCCTAAAAATAAAAACGATCAACTAACTTATAATATAAGTATTCTAAAAATACAATTAGTATACGACGTCATCACTATATTGAAAAAATCATCACTAATATGAGTAAAAAAATCTCTGACTAAACTGCCACAATACTCAAAAAGATATTCAAACTCATATCCTGCAAAAATATAAATATATATGAACATAAAATATATTAAAAATGAAAAAAAAGAACTATCTACTCATCCACGTCACTACCCAACAAAGAGAGAGGTGTGCCAAAACAAATGGAAATAGCATCACATGATAATTTCTCATATTTAAGTGATATTTTTTGGTATGAGCAATTCTGCTACTTAATATAGTAATTAAGTTTACTGAATAACTTTATAAAAGGTTAAATATAATGACCATTATTATCTCTTAATATAGTAATTAAGTTTTTTGAATGACGTCGTATACAATTGGTATACGACATCATTACTATATTGAAATAAGACTTGATTGACATAAGTAAAAAAATCTCCAACTCAGTTGTCAAAATACTCAAAAAAAAATGTTCAACCTCATATCTTGCAAAAAGATAAATATATAAACATAAAATATATTAAAAAAGAATATAATAATAATAAAAAAATAACCATCTACTCAACCACGTCACTCATTAACAAAGAGGGAGGTGCCCAAAATAATTGGTAATTACACTACATGACAATTTCTCACATTTAACTAATAGTTTTTGGTCTAATCAATTATGTTACTTAATATGGTAATTAAATTTACTCAATAACTCCCGAAAAAAGTAAAACATAATGACAATTATCATCCCACTGATTCTACCAATGATGATTTTTCTAGTATTTTCTTGCTCCTTGGTGTATTCTTTAATTTGTAAATCGTTAATACCACATCCTCTAATATAGAAGCAGGTTCCAAGAGAGTATAGAGAAAATGCAAGGGTCCAATATAAACGTTGTAGCATTATTAACACAAATACTACTACCTAAATACCATAGAATAAGAGTGGACTTACATATTAAAAAATCACATTATCTACAAATATATCAACATAAATAAGAACATAAATAAGAAATTCAGACCTTAATGGTACTATTAAACCATATATAATCACTAGCAACCCATAATAAACAACAGTACTCTAAAAATATTGATAATTTTTCACATTTAACTGATATTTTTTGATATAATCAATTTTGTTACTTAATATAATAATTAAGTTAAACATAATAATCATTATCATCCCACTGATTCTATCAATGCCAGTTTTTTTTAGCATTTTCTTGTTTCCTAGTTTATTCTTTAATTTATATATCATTAATACCACATCCTATATAGAATCAGACTGCAAGTGAGTATAAAGAAAACGAAAGTGTCCAATAAAAATATTATAGCACTACTAACACAAACGCTGCTACTTGAATACAATATTGGACTTACATAATGAAAAACCACATTATCCACAAAAATACCAGCATAAATAAGAACATAAATAAAAAAATCCAAACCATAATGGTACTGTTAAACTATATAAAATCACTAGTAACCCCTAAACCCTAAAAATAAAAACGATCAACTAACTTATAAATATAAGTATTCTAAAAATACAATTAGTATACGACGTCATCACTATATTGAAAAAATCATCACTAATATGAGTAAAAAAATCTCTGACTAAACTGCCACAATACTCAAAAAGATATTCAAACTCATATCCTCCAAAAATATAATATATATGAACATAAAATATATTAAAAAGGAAAAAAAAAGAACTATTTACTGATCCACGCCACTATCCAACAAAGAGGGATGTGTCCCAAAACAAATGGAAATAGCATCACATGACAATTTCTAATATTTAACTGATATTTTTTGGTATGAGCAATTCTCTTACTTAATATAGTAATTAAGTTTACTGAATAACTTCATAAAAGGTTAAATATAATGACCATTATTATCTCTTAATATAGTAATTAAGTTTTTTGAATGACGTCGTATACAATTGGTATACGACATCATTACTATATTGAAATAAGACTTGATTGACATAAGTAAAAAAATCTCCAACTCAGTTGTCAAAATACTCAAAAAAAATTGTTCAAACTTTTATCTTGCAAAAATATAAATATATATGAACATAAAATATATTAAAAAGAAGAAGAAGAATAATAATAAAATTAATCATCTACTCACCCACATCACTCCCCAACAAAGAGGGATGTGTCCCAAAATAATTGAAAATAGCAGCACATGACAATTTCTCACATTTAACTAATAGTTTTTGGTATAATCAATTCTGTTACTTAATATGGTAATTACGTTTACTGAATAACTCCAGAAAAAGTTAAACATAATAAAGGTTTATAGCAACCAAATCTTTATTCAGTCTACGAGACTTACAAACATAACAATGGCTTCAAGCAGAGAGCAATCAGATCATCTAGCTTGCCAGTTAGCCATCCTCTAGGAACGACTACATGTTTTGGAGGAAGAGAATTCGGCCATGAAGAGTTCTAATAGTGATCTCCAAAAATAGTTGGAGCGTATTTCGTCCACCTCCAGACAACGAGGATTCATGGACCCTCCCAATCGTCCAGACCGCCAGTCCAACTTGATGGAGACGTCAGGCAATGAAACAAGCGACATTCCCCCACCCGAAGATCATCCAACGAGTCAAGAAAGGAATCAACACATTCTACTAGTCGAATAGACGCAGCATACAACTTCATCCATGCGCAGGGAGATTGCGGAATTCAAGGAGGCAATTCTATCTAGCCCACCCGGAGTCAGGCTACCTTTGAAAAGAAACAAAGCATGTATAATTTCTGATACCCTTTTTATTGAAGCAATCAACTCGGTGGAACATCCATGAAAATTCAGTCCACCCGATATGAAGTTGTATGATGGATCAACTGACCCTGACGACCATATAATCCATTACAAGTATAAGACGATGTCCACAGGCCTGGCCCCGCATCAGAGGGAGGCTGGCATGTGTAGATGGTTTGGAGAGACACTGTATGGCCCAGCCCTCACGTGGTTTATCAATGTACCGTACCGATCAATTGGATCCTACAAAGAATTGCAGACAAGTTCGTAGAACATTTTGCTAGCTCTTCAAATTCGAGAAGACCATAGATGACCTCAACGCCATACAACAGCGGAAGAGAGAATCTCTGCTAAGCTACGTGGCATGCTTCAACAAAGAAAGAATCGCTATCCCAGATCTCCACCAGCCGACGAAAGTGGAAGCTTTTAGGAATGGGTTGTTGGCTGACAGCGGGCGCTATAAGAAGTTGACCAAGAACTGATGCTACACCATGGACCAGGCAATGGCCAGGGCCTAAACAGAAATTAGATGAGAAGAAGATAAAAGGAACAAAAAGAGAGAGAGTTCACTCCAGTCTAAAAGAAAAGACGATATATCCATCCAGACGACCGAAAGAATTCGGCAGGAGAGGCCATCAATCAACCGACCAAAGAACTTATCGTGGTAGGGATATTCATCCTCTCGACAAAGATCCCAATCGCATATCATCCTCATTCGAAAATAGAGAGAAAACTCCTTAAGGAGCCCACAGACTCCCGGACTATAACTTCACCATATCACCGAGTGAACTTGTTTCAGTCTTTAGGAAAATGGGATGTGAAGTAAAGTGGCCTCAACGCTCCAAGAAAGGCTCTGGGAGGAAAGACACTAGTAAGTGGTGCGAATTCCACCGAGACTACGGCCACACAACGGCCAATTGTATAACACTGAGATTGAAAGTTCTTGAGCTACTAAATAAGGGGCATTTGAAAGACATGCTCACGGAGAAAGGGAAAACGGTGATACCATGGAGAGATGACATAGAAGAGAAAAAAGATGGACCATTACCACCCCACCGATAAATAACACTGTCAATTGCATCTCAGGAGGGTTAGAAGTCAGTAGGATCTCCTATTCCGCGGCGAAACAACATACTAGGATGCTAACGACTGTCTCCTCGCATCCCTTAGTGATGGTGGCGGGAGACTACACCGATTTGGCAATTGAGCTCGGGGACGACGGAATATCCAGTCATAAGAATCCCCATCATGACGCATTGGTGATATCCATGCAAGTGGCCAACTTCATGATCAAGAGAGTGCAAGTCGACACGGGATCATCAGCCAACATCATCTTCCTAACCGCTCTTACTGACATTGATGAGGGTTGTAGAAAGTAAATCGTCGGTCGATGGCTTTTATAGGCTTCAGCGGCGAACATAAATTCTCTATTGGGGAAATCTCTCTTCCAGTATACGCAGGCGGGGTAAAGAAAATAACCATATTTCTGGTCCTGGACTGTCCTTCAGCCTATAACCTGATAATGGGGAGACCATGGATTCACGACATGAGGGCAGTCTCGTCTACTTATCACCAGGTGCTGAAGTTTCCTACCAAATAGGGTGTCCAAGAAATCAAAGGAGACCAACTTGCTTCTAGGAGTTTCTACCAAACGACCCTGAAAGCAAAATCCTAGTCAGCATAACAATTATATGAGGCATCTTATCGAGTCTACACTGACTCTCCCAAAGTGGAGGAGCTTGATGAGGTCCAAATTCATCCACTCTACCCAGACCATAAAACCAAAGTAGAAGCTAACCTCGATCTCGCAACACGCGCTGAATTGATTGATTTCCTCAAGGAGCGACACGACTATTTCGCTTGGTCGCATGAAGATATGACAAGAATAAACCCAGAGATGATGACCCACGAGCTACATGTGGACCCAGACTACCCACATGTCAAGCATAAGAGGAGGAAGTTCGCTCCAGAAAGGAACCGAGTCATCAACAAGGAAGTCTAAAAGTTGTTAGAAGTTCACGAACGTCGTGGTAGTACGGAAGAAGAATGGAAAATGGCGAGTCTGCATAGATTTTACAGACTTGAACAAAGCTTGTCCGAAAGATTCTTTCCCACTCCCCCATATCAACTCAATGGTTGATGCTACAGCTGGGTGTGGGAACACAAGAACTGGGCGACGCATGCTGTCCCGGGCTCGCGGCCCGGTCGGGAGTACGGAGTAGCCACATGGGACTAAACCGGAGAATAATGGAGTCGCCTCCCGGTGTGAACCGGGAAAATGAGATTTAAGGCCGCACTCACCCCTCGCAAGGGAAGACCTCAAACCATTGGGTTCGGAATGGTCCCTTACTTATGCCACTTGTAATGAAAGGATTTATATAATAATTAATCAGGCTTAAGTAACACTTATTTCTAAGAATATCATGCTTCTAAATCAACATACATACATCAACAAGTTCATCTAAATTTATATGTAACACATATTCGAATTTGCATACAGCCTATTTGCGTGTAATCTATGTCTCAATTTGCATACATAAGGATTATCATACGGCAATCATACAAGTTAATGAACGCATTGGTGGACACAGAAACGCAAACAAATAGCATTCTTACTAGCATGCATATTAAGAAAAGATATTTAAGCGCATAATAGAAATAGGCAACTAGAGAGGTAATACAAATGCATAACGTAAAAAAAGGTAGCTATGTGCTAAGATGGACATGTCGTAATGTGATGCAAGAGGATCTGTTTACCGTGGGCGTTCGTGCAGCGTTCGTAGACACTTTCGAACGGTAAACAGAAGGTTCTCGTTCGAGTAGCGTTCGTAAACGCGTTCGAACGGAAATGAAACAGAATGCTCACGTTCGTATGGCGTTTGTGAACGCGTTCGAACGGAAATAAAACAAAATACTCACGTTCGTATGGCGTTCGTTAACGCATTCGAACAGAAATGAAACAGAATGCTCACGTTCGTATGGCGTTCGTGAACGCATTCGAACAGAGATGAGACCTGATGCATGATAAGGCAAAAATGCATGCGCGTTCGAGTTGCGTTCGTAAACACGTTCGAACGGGAACAGACCTGATGCATGAAATGGGACGCAATACATAAATGGCAAATAGTACAATGCGAGGCGCAGCGAAGCATCGTGGTAAAGGATTTTAACCTCTTCAATTAGAGGACCTCTCATCGCACTTACTAAGCCCATGCGCTCGATCGCATCATGCATACAAACATAAAGACAATCACATCAAACTAAGTATGCCCGATTGAACACATCTTACATCCAACCGAACACACATCAACCGGTGCGGCAAAGCATCGTGGTAAAGGGCTTTAACCCCTCCCCTTAGGGGATCTTTCATTCCACTTACTAAGCCCATGCACTTGATTGAACCATGCATAAAAAACATAAAGACAATCATATCAAACTAAGTATACCCGATTGAACACACCTTACATCCAACAGAACACATATCAACCGGCGCGGCAAAGCATCGTGGTAAAGGGCTTTAACCCCTCCCCATAGGGGATCTTTCATTCCACTTACTAAGCCCATGCGCTCAATTGAGTCATGCATACAAAGAATTAAACACAATAATATCAGACTTAGTATGCCCGATTGAACGTATCTTGCATTCAACCGAACACACATCAACCGGTGCGGCAAAGCATCGTGGTAAAGGGCTTTAACCCCTCCCCATAGGGGATCTTTCATTCCACTTACTAACCCCATGCGCTCGATTGAATCATGCATAAATAAGCAACATACAGAATTCAAGTGACGAAAAATAAATAAACCAAAGCAACACAAAACAAAAGAGGGTGCCGTTTACTCAAGTGGTACGTAGAGTTGTGTCCCGAGTACAGATCATATTACCGTCCATTCGGAATCGGCAATGAAATTTACGTCCCGGTTTCCATCCGATATACCGCGAGAGTTGACACATCTCTCATTTTATTCCACAGCCACAACATACAACATCTCATAATTCATGCATATCTATCTACTCAAGGGCCACAACATGCATTTCAACATGACAATCATGCAAGCAATATTTAATAAATAATACAAAAAAAACGAGTGTGAAAGATACCCTCAGGTCTAACCTTTTTGCCAACTTTCAGGCTTGCGTTTCACGGACGTCGGAAGGGTACAGCTCCTCAACTTCTCCGGTTCACTGGTTTAGCGTCCTAGCTCACTGCTTTGCTGTTTTGCTTGCTGTTTGGACTCCGTTCTGCTACTGTTCGGCCTCTGTTTTGCTGCTCACTGTTCAGGTCACCTGTTTTGACGTTTCAACGGACTGTTCCGAGTTTTTGTGTGGGTTTTTAGTGTAGTCTTGTGTGATTATTTTAAGGATTATGAATGCAGTTTTTTTATGTTATTACTACAAGGTTTTTAGGGAATGTTTTAAGTGTATTTTACTGCTGTTTTAGGGGTTAAATTACTGTTGTTTGGGCATGATTTAGGGACTGGTTAGGTCAGTTTCGGTTTGTGTAGTGGGCTACGGATTGAACTGTTTGGAGAGGGATTGTGCGGCAATGGGAGAGTTGGAGGTCTCTTGGGGTGCAAGAGAAGGCTTGGAGGAGTGTCTTAGGTGTGATTTGAGAGATATGTGTGCTTCGGTTATTGAAGGAGGTGTATGGAGAAATTTTTTTTACTTCTTTATGCTATTACCGTGAATGATATTGTGTTTAGGAGCGGATGGCTTTGGTTGGGGGTTGTTTATATAGAGAAGGGTTAGGACTTCACCTTGTCTCACAAGGAAGGGATTTGGTGCATTAAAGGGAGGATTTGATTTGGTTTGAGCAAGGAAAGTCAAAGATTGAGGGGGGACAAATCTTGGCTAGAATAGGAAGTCAATATCTTTGATTTGTTATGATTGATTTTAATTAGGCATGACATCTTTTTAATTTAGTATGTGATTTGTTTAGTTAGGAAGTTAATATATTTGATTTATCTTCATTAGGTATGATTATATTTTGTGTTTTATTTAATTGGTAAATGGTTTAAATATTTTATTTAATATTAATGTTTAATTTAATTAAATTGGGATGTTTTATGGGCTTTGGGGAGCTAATGGGCTGGGGTGCGAGGTAGCAGCAAAACCAGAAACACCGACGCCGTTCGAACGCCATTCGAACGCCACACGAACGTCCGCAATCTGCCTGACGTTCGAACGAAGTAACGAACGCAACACTAACGAAGACAGTGAGCTTGTGAAATAAACTTGATGACGTACTTATTTCGGATTTCCCCTTCCGACCTCCGTTTCCCGCAATATCCTTAGCTAAAAAGGTAGTGCCTCCAACTGAGACTCATCATCGGGTTTCACATGCGAAAATGCAATGCCTACAGTCGCCCCCACTTTGATGGGACTTGTGCAGTGTGTGACTTTGAACAATCCTATCAAAGTTATGCAATGCATTTCACTTACCTGGCTCGGCTGCTGCCTCGAGCTGAGTTGGTGCTGCAGCGGACCTCGATCCTGGGAAGCGTCCCGATAATTGCAACCGACAACGGGGGCACCTCGACCCTGGGCACCTCGACCCAATACCGTTGACTATAGGGACCTCGCCATCGAACTGATGATGTAGTGGGCACCTCGACCCTAGGTACCTCGACCCGGAACTACAACTGACAACGGGGGCACCTCGACCCTGGGCCCCTCGACCCAACACCGCTGACTATAGGGACCTCACCTCGAACTGATGATGTGGGTACCTCGACCCTGGGCACCTCGACCCGAAACTACAACTGACAACGGGGGCACCTCGACCCTGGGCACCTCGACCCAACACCGCTGACTATAGGGACCTCGCCCTCGAACTGACATGATATGGGCTTCGCCCCCAAGCTGATATGGGCCTCGCCCCTTGGGACTCATCCCAAAACTGAAATTGCGCTGACGCTGCTTGGCTCATTTCTGCCGCTTTCTCCTTTCTTCGAACCTGCGAACACAAAACGAAAACAAACACAAAGAGAATGCAATGTTACGTGTATGCATGAATGATTTTCTTGTTCCGTTGGGTTAGGTCTTCTGCTAATTCTCGTGGTGACTGCTCGGTCTTCTCTCCCTCAGGCAAAGTATTGCTTCAATCTGTCTACGTTGATCGGCTCGGTGAACTCGTTCCCCTCCAAGTCTGATAGCTTCACTGCTCCATTTCCCATTACCTTCTGCACTATGTAAGGTCCTTCCCAGTTAGGTCTGAATTTTCCTCTTGGATCTGTCGTCGAAGGCCTCGACTGCTTAAGTACCAAATCTCCCTTTCTGTTCTTGGTGGGACATACTTTCTTGTTGAATGCCCGGGCTAGTCTCTTCTGATACAACTGCATGTGATACAAAGACTTCGTTCTCTTCTCATCCAATAGTGCTAACTGATCAAACCTCTGTACGGCCCAATCCTGTTCTGGTAATTCTGCCTCTGTTAATACCCTCATAGACTGTATCTCCACTTCTACCGGCAAAAACTGCTTCCATTCCATAGACCAAAGAGTAAAGTGTGGGCCCTGTTGCTGTCCTTACTGATGTTCTGTACCCACAAGAGCATATGGTAGTTTCTCGGCCCAATCTCTGCAATTTTCTGTCATCTTGGCTAAAATTGTCTTTATAGTCTTGTTGGCTGCCTCAACTGCCCCATTTGCCTGCGGCCTGTACGGTGATGACTTGTGTGGCCTATCCCGTACCTCTGTAACATTGCCTTCGTCTCTCCTTGAAACTGGACCCCGTTGTCTGTCACTACATGATGCGGCATACCATACCGACAAATGAGGTTCCGAGCTATAAACTTTGCATTGTGCTGTAAATTGTGATCTGCTTTGCTACATTACGGAATGATTCGGCTTCCACCCACTTCGAGAAGTAATCTACTGCCACTACTATGAAGCGATGCCCATTTGACGCATTCGGTCGAATTTCTCCAATCATATCAATTCCCCATGCTGAGAAAGGCCACGGCTCTGATAGCCCGTGTAACTCTGTGTGCGGTAAGTGATTCAAATTACCATGTGCTTGACAATCGTGACAGTGCTTTACCATCTTCGCGCAGTCTGTTTCCATGGTTGACCAATAAAAACCTTGTCTCACTATCTTGCGGGACAGATTCAACCCGTTCATGTGCGGACCACATACCCCGGCGTGTATTTCTTCCATTACATGCTGAGCTTCTTCTTTTCTCAAACACTTCAACTGAATACCGTTTGCCTGCCTCTTGTACAGTTCCCCTTTCAAAATCACATACTGGGAAGCCAACTTCTGAATGGCTATTCTGTCTTTTCTGCCTGCCCCTTCCGGGAGTTCACCATGTTCCAGATACCTCTGAATGTCATAATACCAAGGTTTACCGTCGTCGACCTCAACTCCAGAATTCTTTCTATCTCATAAACAGGTCTGCTCGCTGTTGTCAGTATCAACGGTCTCATCACTAACTTTTCTGGATTTTCCCAAGTTGCTGCAAGTGTAGCCAATGCATCTGCCATCTGATTCTCTTCTCTCGGTAAATGCTGAAACTTACACTCGGGGATAACCTGTGCCAACTTTCTGAGGTGAAAAAGGTAAGGTTTCAACCGTTCTTCTTTCAATTCCCATTCTCCTCGCATCTGCTGGACTACCAACATAGAATCTCCGTAGACTTCCACACTCCCGGCCTTCAAGGCTATCAATGCGGTCAAACCAAAAACACATGCTTCATACTCGGCCATGTTATTAGTCACTCTGAATGTCAACCTATTGGCTAAAGGCAAAGTCTCTCCCTCGGGGGTCACTATCACGATTCCAATTCCAGCTCCCTTGTAATTCACTGCTCCGTCGAAATACATCTTCCATCTCTGAACTGTTATTGCTTGGATCTCTTCATCTGGAAATTCAAACTTATACTGATCCCCCTCAACAGGTTGCATTGCCAGAAACTCTGCTACTGCTCGCCCTTTGATCACTTGGAGGTGAGATATTCAATGTCAAACTCTGTCAGCAATACCAACCATCTGCCCAACTTTCCCACTAGCGAAGGCACCGAATGAAGATATTTCAGAGGATTTTCTTGGCCACTATCTGGATCTTGTATGACTGGAAATAATGCCGCAATTTTCTGGAAGCCCATACCACTGCAAGACAGATCTTCTCAACTTCTTGATACCGAGCCTCATACGGGAGCATCTTCTTACTCAGATAGTAAACTGCATGTTCTACCCCTGTCTCATCTGCCTGTACCATCATTGCCCCTAGTGCTTCTGATTCTATAGCCAAATACAATACCAAGGTCTGCCCGGTCTCGGAGGTTTCAATACATGAGGCTTTACCAAGTACTCTCTGATCTTGTCGAAGGCTGTCTGACACTGTTCATTCCATCTCACTGGCTGATCTTTTCTCAACAGTTTGAAGATAGGCTCACATACTGATGTCAACTTGGCAATGAACCGACTGATGTACTGAATCTTTCCCAAGAATGCTCTGACTTCTTTTTCTGTCTTTGGTGCAGGCATTTCTGTGATTGCCTTGATCTTCTCGGAGTCTACCTCTATTCCGCCCATTCCTACTGTATGACCAAGCAATTTTCCTGATGTCACCCCAAACACACATTTCTTGGGATTAAGCCGCAGGTTATATCTGTCAACTCTCTGAAGGAACCTTTCCAGTGCTTCAATATGCCCAACTCTTGTCTCTGATTTCACCATCATGTCATCTACATACACCTCAATCTCTTTGTGCATCAAGTCATGGAAAAGTGTAGTGGCCATCCGCTGATAAGTAGCTCCCGCATTCTTAAGTCCAAACGGCATAACCTTGTAACAATAAGTACCCCACTCGGTAACAAATGCAGTCTTGTGTTTATCTTCCTCAGCCATGAGAACCTGATTGTAACCTGAAAATCCATCTGCAAATGAATACATAGCAGATAAAGCCGCACTATCAACCAGAACATCTATATGCGGCAGAGGAAAATCATCTTTCGGACAAGCCTTGTTGAGATCTCTGTAGTCTACACACATTCTGACCTTCCCTCTTTCTTTGGTACCGGCACGGCACTATATTAGCCAACCACTCGGGATATTTTACTACTTCCAGGAACCCCACATCTATCTGTTTCTTAACTTCCTCTCTGACTTTCTCAGCCCATCTGGTCTCATCCGTCGGAGTTTCTGTTTCACTGGCCTCATATTCGGATAAGTTGGTATTGTGTGCTGGGCAATGTTTCTGTCTACCCCAGACATGTCCTCATAGGACCAAGCAAATACTTTGGCGTATCTGACCAACACTTCTTCTAGTTTCTCCCTCTCTTCAGAGGTAACTTCACTTGCAATCAGAATTTCCTTGGGGTTCTCAAGTGTACCCAAGTTAAATGCAGTAGTTCTGGCCGAACTGATATCAAATATGCTTGATTCGTGCAGAGTAAATGGAAATGACTCAGGCAAGTAAGCAAAAGAAATGTCTTTATTATTGGATAATGCGGAAGTACATTCAAACAAATCAGGAAGGTAAATGTCTTCATCATCTATAGACACTTCTTCCCCTGCAATCAAGTCTTCCTCAGGCTTTTCATCCTCTCCCAGAGTCAGGCTCTCCAACTTCATCAACTCTTCTTCCCAATTCTCGCTTCCACAGCTTCTTTAATCAGCGGTTTCTCACCCAACAAATCCTGGAAGATCTCAAATCCAGGTACCACAATCCCATTAACTTCCACAGGTTCTGGCTCCCCTTGATATCCTGAAGCTCTCACAAAACATTCCATCAGTTTCAGGCCCTTTTTCTTGACCTTTGGCTTTTCTTCATCAGACTTATACCCCAAACCTTTCCGAGTGGTCTGTCCTCTGAAATCTGGCAACTTTGAACCTTCACCCGGTTCAAACTTCATTTTTCTCATGATCCTAGCCACCCTAGGATCCACCCATTCCTCAAAAGTAGCTGACACCTGAAACCTTGTGAAAGGTTGTATCTCCAAGGCAGCCACGACATTATCTACCTCAGCCCGGATAGTAACAACTTCTCCCTCATACGGGAACTTGATCATCTGATGCAAAGTGGAAGGCACACCCCCAAGTTTGTGAAACCAAGGCCTTCCCAACAATAAGGCAAAAGTGGCTGGGATGTCCAGCACTGTAAACTCAACTTCATCTTCAATAGGGCCTACCTTGACCATAGCCACAAAAGTACCTTCAACTCCCCTTTTACTGTCATCATAAGCCTTAATAGTCATACTGGAGGGGTCCAAGTCTGTTGCTTTCATACCCAATCTTGCCAGAATTTTCAACGGGCACACATTGATGGACGAACCGTCATCCACCATCACACATGAAGTTTTCTTGCCCCTCACTTCGGCCCTGATAAATAGAGGCCTATTATGATTTCTCCCTTCCGGCGGGAGTTCATCCTCAGAAAAAGATATCTGCAAAGCTTCTTTCTGAACTGACCCAACAAACATTGCAGGGTTGGCGTCTTCCGGTACCACAATTTTGCTCAAGGCCTCAACCATGGCCTGCCTATGCTCTCGAGAAGCACATAACAGTTCCCAGATACTCACTTGTGCTCTAGTCTTCCTCAATTGCTTCAACACTATATCCCCCTCAGTATTTTCTGCAGTCTCAACCACTTCCCTACCATCTGTCAAAACTTCCTTACCCTTTTCTGCCATATCGTTGTAAAAGCGACCGCTACGCGTCATTCCCCTTACTTCTTCCTCATCACTGCTAGAGAAATCAAGCCAAAAGCTTTTCCCCTGCTCAGTCTCATCTTCACTAGTACTATCCCAGATTCCAAGGCAAAAGGCTTGAGGGTGGAAGGATTTTAGGACAAGGTCTTCTGGGAGGCCAGAATTGATCATATAGGCTGGTGGTGGTGGTACGGCACGGTAATTGGGTAAGGGTTTTCTGTGTGTGTCAGGCTGTTCTGTTTCTGGGTCAGGTATTTTCTTGGAGTCTATCAGGTCTTGGATTTCATGGCGGAGTCGGGCGCAATTGTCAGTGTCATGGCCCTTTTGTTGGTGAAAGTGACAGTAAAGGTTAGGTTATAATGTGATGGTAGGGGATTGGGTAATGGTTTGGCTTCCAAGGGTTTTAAGAGCCCTTGCCTCTTCAGTTTCTCTAGCACCTTGGACAGGGGCCTTCCCAAGTTGGAAAACTGTCGGTTCCGGATAGCGGCAATCTCAGCAGAAACGGGCTTTGCTCCCGATGTTCCCCCAATGGGCCTCCTGTTCAGACCATAGAATTTTCTATTCTCGGCCTCTTCTTCCTCAATATCCATGACAGTTTCCCTCAACTGCCGAAAGTCTGCAATCATGGAGGTCATCCTCCTCAACTTGCTGTAGATGGAGGGCTTGGTGCCCTTGATGATCATTTTAATCTGGTCCTTCTCCGAGGGCCTAGTCTGCATTTTCAACAACTGACCCCTCCACCGGTCCACATACTCCTTAAAACTCTCCTCCGCTTTCTGCTTAACATTCTCTAGATCACGGAGTGACAGATCGATCTCTAGGTCAGTCATACTGCTTCAGGAAGGCATCAGCCAACTCCCTCCAATCTTCCTTCACTTTCTTCTCCAAACTGTGGTACCACACCACGGGAGCTCCTTCAAGCGACATTCCAAACATTTTCTGCACTTGGCGCTGAGATAAGCCAACTGAACTCATGACTGATACAAACTGTCGGAGATGCACCCTTGGATCCCCATTCCCGTTGAACTTAGCCATATCAGGCATCTTGAACTGTGCCGGCAACTGTTCCTCGAAAGTCAGTGTGTCATAATCCAGCAAATCCTCATTCTTACCCCTCATCTTGGGTAACCGACTCAACCTGATCCCGGAGTTTCTGTAACTCTGCCTGAGACCCAGATACTCTGCCTGCTGCATACTCTGCCATATCATCATCAAAAGCGGGGGTATCATCCCCCAATCTGTTCGGAGATTCCTCTTGCCTCACATCCCCAGAATTAACCCCGGCGCGAGACCCAGCTATACCAGCCATAGCAGTAGTCAAAGCTTGCAACTGTTCAGTGATCTTGGCGAGACCGTTCTCTAACTGATCCATACGGGACACCTCATTATCGGATTCACTCATACTTGTTCTTTTAGTGAGTCTTGTCCCTTCTCTAACCCAAACGGTATCTATGATGTCTTTTTGAGACATAGATGGTGTTAACATGATATATGTATGTATGAGGTGCATGAGATGCATGTAACATATATAACATACTAAATCAATTAAAACTCTCAAACAAATCGGCCCGTTATCATTTTAGAATCTTTCGGGCTAATTGTCATAGGAGTGAACCCATCCCAGTTTAAATGGCCCAATGAGTTCACATCTCATGACAAAGTGCCCGACTAAATCCAAATGGTAACGTTCCGAACACAATCACAAAGTGGCCCATCAATCGCTTAGAAGCCTTTGGCCCAATAGTCATGAAATACGTTCTTGTCCCAGTTTAAATGGCCCAACAAGCCCATATCCCATGACAAATGGTCCAAATGGATCCAACGACGATGTTCCCAAACACAAGCATAGAAGAAAGATGATGACATAATAATTTCTACATAATGGCCTATCAACATTTCAGAAGCTTTTGGCCTAATAGTCATAAGGTGCGAACTTGCCCCAGTTAAATGCCCAGCAAGCCCGCATTTCTGACAATAGTCCAACTGCATCCAAATGAGGATGGTCCACAAGCACATATTCAAGGAAATAATTGTTACTTTAGCCAACCCGGTCTATGGGTGGGTTAGCAAGAGTATAGACAAAGGCTCTCACCGGCGAAGGATGGCCCACAACTAGGTCTCCCCACTCAAGGGTTCGAGCAACCAAGTGAGCGCACCCTTTTTTATACACTAAGGTACGTGCCAATGAGCTATGGTGTGTGACGGACTGTCAAATGGATTTCCCGTTGTAGATTCCCCAGAGGGAAGGTGGAGCGAGGCTCACTTAAATACCCAAGCCTCTTAGGCTCTTATCGCTTGGTGTCAGGAATAAACAACGAGTCCTCCAAATTAGTCCATCACAATAGGCTACGAGTAGATGGCTATCTAGGTGCCTTCACAGCTTTCCTTCTAGAAAGGTAGTGAATGAAGGAAGACACCAAACCATTACCTAGCCTCAAAATGCCTTTGATTAAACCCTCACTTTATCCACTATAGACACGGTCAATTAAAACATAAATCCAAACATCACAAGACAATATTTCGGGGCCGATTCTCTATCCCCAGTGGAGTCGCCAGAGACTGTGGGAACACAAGAACTGGGCGACGCATGCTGTCCCGGGCTCGCGGCCCGTCGGGAGGGGAGTACGGAGTAGCCACGGGGGACTAAACCGGAGAATAATGGAGTCGCCACCCGGGTGTGAACCGGGAAAATGAGATTTAAGGCCGCACTCACCCCTCGCAAGGGAAGACCTCAAACCATTGGTTCGGAATGGTCCCTTACTTATTCCACTTGTAATGAAAGGATTTATATAATAATTTAATCAGGCTTAAGTAACACTTATTTCTAAGAATATCATGCTTCTAAATCCACATACATACATCAACAAGTTCATCTAAATTTATATGTAACACATATTCGAATTTGCATACAGCCTATTTGCATGTAATCTATGTCTCAATTTGCATACATAAGGATTATCATACGGCAAGCATACAAGTTAATGAACGCATTGGTGGACACAGAAACGCAAACAAATAGCATTCTTACTAGCATGCATATTAAGAAAAGATATTTAAGCGCATAACAAAAATAGATAACTAGAGAGGTAAAAACAATGCATAACGTAAAAAAAGGTAACTATGTGCTAAGATGGACATGTCGTAATGTGATGCAAGAGGATCTGTTTACCGTGGGCGTTCGTGCAGCGTTCGTAGACGCGTTCGAACGGTAAACAGAAGGTTCTGTTGGTTTCTATTATATGTCCCAAGGAAAGATTAGCATATGAAATACAACAAATGAATATATATATTAAACTTGAAGCATGGCGGAATCATACTTACAAGCTTTTGTGATGAAGAAGATGAACAAAGTTGAAGCTCCAAGTTCCTTGTAGATTCGGCCAAGGGAAGAAAAAAATGAAGTTCCAAGCTTTGTGTATTCCAGCTCTATGATGGTTTCCCTATCACCTCTCCTTTGATCATAAGATGTGCTAGCAACAATGGAGAAAAGAAAATAATTTCCCTTCTTGCCTTTGGAGTTCACGCAAAGTGAACAAAATGAGAGAGAGAGATTTTTGTGTGTTGTTTTTCTTTCCAAAAGATAAGTAAAAGTAATACCAAAAATTTGGTATATGGCTTTTCCAAAAAGTCAACTCAAATTTCCCTCCAAAAGCCATTAAATGGCTCCACCAACTTGCATCATGAATAGTGACTAGATGTCACTTTAATAAAGTGATTTGTGACTTCTATCAACTTGTCATGTCAATCGTGTAACTTCGCGATGTGACTTGCGGGCCCCACTCGTTTCAAAATACGAATGTGTCTGCAAATATTCTCGGGCTCCGGTTTTCGCTAATTCCGAATTAACGAATTTCCGTCGCGACGTAAATTAAATAATTTTGCCTAGCGAAATCACTATCCACGTCGCCGAATTAATTCTAAATTAATTCGTTCGCCCGAATTAAATCTAATTTTAATTTCGCGTCGAAATCTAATTTCGTTTAATATATCGAATATATTATTTTATCGATTAATTCCAAATTAATCGTTCTCTCTCTAAATAAGGGCACTTATCCAAGATAAAGTTTCTCCGCAATTAATCCAAGATTAATTAAGTCCGAATCAAATATCATAGGTGAATCTTCAGAAGCGACCCAAGAGATCTCCGGATATGTTGGCAGTAATAATACGGTCGTCGGATACAATGGAACGGGCTCAGCTGCTACTAACGGACTACTCCTAATCCGATTAGGAACTTTCGGATCCAAACTGCCTCCTTTGCTGCTTCAGATGCAGCGATGTACTCCGCTTCTGTTGTTGATCGGCAACAGTATCTTGCTTGGAAGATTTCCAGCTCACTGCTCCGTTATTCAAACAAAAAATGTACCCGGATTGCGACTTGTAGTCATCCTTGTCGGTTTGGAAACTTACATCGGTATACCCAGATACCGCAAGTTCTCCACCTCCATAATTAAGAAAGCATCCTTAGTTCGTTTAAGATACTTAAGGATATTCTTAACTGCTATCCAGTGACCTTCACCTGGATCGGCCTGATAGCGACTGCACATGCTCAAAGCATATGAGACATCAGGTCGTGTACATATCATGGCATACATGATCGATCCGACTGCCGAGGCGAACGGTATCCGACTCATGTTGTCTCTCTCTTCCTGAGTCTTAGGACACATGTCCTTAGACAGAGAGGTACCACGTACCATTGGAACCAATCCCTCTTGGATTGTTCCATGTTGAATCGCTTCAACACTTTATCAATGTATGTACTCTGGGAGAGTCCAAGCAGCTTTCTAGATCTATCCCGGTAGATCTTTATTCCAAGAATAAAGGCTGCTTCTCCCAGATCTTTCATGGAGAATTTAATGAAACCAAGCTTTCACCGACGTTAGCATGGGAATGTCATTGCCTATAAGCAATACGTCGTCGACATAAAGGACAATAAAAGTAAGTGCTCTCCCACTAACCTTCTTGTATACACAAGGGTCATCTGCGTTTTGCACGAAATCATATTCTTTTATGATCTCATCAAAACGCTGATTCCATGACCGTGATGCTTGCTTCAATCCATAAATGGATCGATTTAACTTACAAACCTTGTTTGCAAGTCTTGGTACGATAAAACCGTCAGGCTGTTGCATATAAACATCCTCCAAAAGGTTTCCGTTAAGGAAAGCGGTCTTAACGTCCATATGCCATATCTCGAAGTCGAAATATGCAGCTATTGCAAGCATTATCCGAATGGATTTAATCATGGCAACGGGTGAGAAGGTTTCGTCATAATCAATACCATATTGTTGACGATACCCCTTCGCTACAAGCCTAGCTTTGTACGTTTGTACGTTTGTACGTTGCCATCCATGTCGGTCTTCTTCTTGAAGATCCATCTGCATCCAATAGGCTTTACGCCTTCTGGTGCATCAACCAGTGTCCAAACTTGGTTGGCGTACATGGAATCCATCTCGGACTTCATGGCTTCTTGCCATAAAGCGGAATCGATATTTTGTATCGCTTCCTCATACGTAGCCGGCTCATTATCCTCAATAAGATTAATATCTACACATGAGGTGAGATCAGGAACCCATACCTCTCAGGTACTGTTCTGACTCTCTCCGACCTACGCGGTCCTTGTGTATGTGAAGTTTGTGGTACAGACTCATCCCGGACGGTCTGTTCTTGTTCCGTCGTTGATTCATTGCCAGAACAGTATCACTACGATCTTCATCGAGTTCTACTTTCCTCCACTTACCACTGCATTTATAAAATCCTTCTCAAGGAAAATGCTTGTAGAGCAACAAATACTTTGTTCTCTTGTGGGTGATAGAAGTAATATCCTTTGGTTTCCCTAGGATATCCTACGAAAAGGCATTTATCAGATTTGGGTTCAAGTTTGGTACCTTCCAAACGTTTAACATATGCCCAGCATCCCCAAATCTTCAGGAAAGAGAAACCTGGTTTCCTTCCTGTCCATATCTCATATGGAGTCTGTTCAACAGACTTCGACGGTACCTTATTCAAATAAGTATAGCACTGTTTAATGCGTATCCCCATCCCCGAAGGATATTGGTAGCTCAGTGCGACTCATCATTGACCTTACCATGTCCAACAAGGTGCGGTTTCTCCGTTCGGACACACCGTTTAATTGCGGTGTTCCAGGAGGAGTCCACTGTGAAAGAATACCATATTCTTTCAAGTAATCTTGAAACTCATAACTTAAGTATTCGCCACCACGGTCTGACCGTAATGTCTTAATACTCTTCCCTGTTTGTTTCTCCACTTCGTGTCGAAACTCTTTGAATTTTTCAAAAGTTTCCGACTTGTGTCTCATAAGATACACATAACCGTAACGAGATGCATCATCTGTAAAGGTTACGAAGTAGTGAAATCCACCTCTAGCCTGGCTAGACATGGGCCCGCATACGTCAGTATGAACGAGAGCCAACAGTTCTGTGGCACGTTCACCTTTACCGCTAAAAGGTGATTTAGGCATTTTGCCTAAAAGACAAGATTCGCAGACGTCATATGAATTGGGATCAAATTCGTCCAAGTACCCACTCTTCGAAAGTGTGGATATGCGAGTCTTGTTGATGTGTCCTAGACGACAATGCCACATATAAGCTTCATCTTTTAGATTACTCCTTTTGAGCCTTTTGTTTGTCATTTTAGGAGATTCATTTATATTCAAAATATAAGACCGTTATTTGCAACAGCTGTGCAAATTTCTGCATCATTTTTATATAAATAACACCCAGTGTTTCTAAATACAAAAGTGTAACCCTGCTGGGTTAACAAGGATACAGATATAATATTCCTAGTTAAACTAGGTACAAAATACAGTTCAAAAGTTTAAGTACATGCCCTGAGGGCAGTTCTAAAACAAAAGTCCCTACGGCCAAAACAGCAACAGGTGTTCCGTTTCCGACCCGTAGATCCATCTCCCCTGACGCCAGCACCCTGCTATCTGCAGATCCTGCACATCAGTACAAATATGAGCACCACAACCAGAATCAAAAATCCAATTTTTAAAACTAGAAGTATTCATATTTATCTCAATAACAAACATACCAGAGGCGATAGCCTTGCCAGCCTTGATATCCTCCCTCTGCCCTTTGCCCATTCGGCAGTCACGTTTCCAGTGACCCCTCTTGCCGCAGTTGAGGCAGATGTCGCGAGATTTGTCCTTTGGCTTCCTAGAAGCCACTGTCAACTTGCCTTTGCCCTTGTTCTTGAACTTCTTCTTCCTCGCACCTCCAATTGCCTTGGGCCCAGCCCTTGGCGCATGAGAGGTCGATGCATAATGCGCCTCGTGCTTGCTCCCCTTTAGGAGTTCCTTTTCGGACTCCTTCAGCACGGACAACAACTCTCCAAGAGTGTCGTCAGTGTCCATCAACTTATAGTTGATGATGATTTGTTTCCAAGTATCGGGTAGCGATTGTAATAGCATATCAATCACCAACTCTGCCACCAAGACAATGCCCATCTTGGCTAACTCATCTATGTCAGCGATCATTTGAGTCCCGTGGGCCTCAACTGATGCGCCGTCTGTCATCCGGGAGCGGAAGAGTTTCCTTACTAGCTCGTACCTCTCCATCCGCTTGTTGGTGCGGTGGAGATCACGCAATCTTGCCATCATGTTATAGGGATCCAAGTCCCTGTTCTGGCGTCTGAAATGCTGGGTCATTGCAGCTAGCAGCAAATACCTGACTGAGCTTGGTCACAATCGTCACTATGAGTCTTCCATAACTCTAGCTCCAGTGGCTCAGTGGGTTTAGGCGGGAGAGGTCTCTGAATAGTATACAGCACCCTCTCAGCCCCAAGCACTATCTTGAGGTTCATTTCCCAGTCGAGTCGGCAAGTTTGTCCCTTTGAAGACATTATCGCCCATGATTATGTCGCGGACATTACCCTTGCCAGTCATCTTGACAACTATAGTCCAACTATAAAGTCAACGATGTTATGGGTACAGTCAAACTGTTACAAGCAAAATAACAATATATTAGTCCAACTAATTATTAAAATATTGACGAAATAATTTTGAAAGACGCGTAAGGCTAAGTATCTGAACGAAATTGCAAATTCAATAATAGCCTCCCACTATTTTCTTCAAGTCTCTACCCTCTGTGGAGAACTCGGGAAATCGCATTTCCTAGTGGGGTAGGATCCCGTTAAATAACACACAACCTTGACTTTGGCCAATAAAAGCTGTATGCTATTAAACTTAGGTAGATCTCTATGATCAATTGGATCTCATCCAATTCCTAGATCCGGTTAGGTGGACATCCAAGTCCGAAACATATGTATAATGTCAATGTATCCATTACATTTTCCTAACCCTATCCTCCGAATCATCTAGGCCTTGGCTTTGGCCAAAAACAAACCTAATGATTCCAGTTAAGCGGGACCCATTGACGAGGAAAGTTTCGTAATCAATGTCATTGGACAAAAAGTGATCTTGACTTTGGCCAATAAAAATCACGATTTGGACAAGACACCGATATGCAACAAAACTCTCATGATTCAAGTACATCCTTGATTGACAAAGGTCTTGACTTTGGCCAAACAAACCAATGCCAACTTCGGATCTTGAACAAGAATCATTCAATGGAAGGATATTTTGCTTAATATAAATTGAGGGATTTTTCGCGTAATTGGCAACCAATTTATTTATCTTTGTTAGGTCTCATCATCATCATACTACCTTATGCTTCTAAAACATCATAAAGCGCGTAAAGTAAATTAATAGTGATATGCGGATGGATATATAAACAACTTGTTCCTAGAACAAATCACTCCTTTCCTCTCCCTGCTAGCACTATTCTACTTCTACCCATTACATAATACATAAGAGAAACCTCATTTACATTGAGGGGAATTAGGTGAGAAGAGAATACAAAGAGATAAAGAGATAAGGCTGGACACGCAGGTCCAATTTATAAATTCCAAATTTACAATAATTTCTAAAATTACCATTTCCATTCTAATATCCATCCGATATACACTATTCATTCATCACATACATATATATTCAAACAAGACATGCTTTACAACCAATCTAATCCAATTAATTAGTCTTTGTTTAAGTGATCATCCAATGTTCAAACAACGGTTTGATTTTACGCGAGTCCAACTCGATTGAGAATAAGTACATAAGGTACGAATTCGCGAATTATATCGAACTACTTATTAAATCTAATTTAATTCGTATTCAATACTAATTCAATTATTTAATTCCAAATTAAATGTTTACACTTTTAATTGCTTTAAAGACTTAGATTCTAATCTAATAATCCTATTGGGTCTCAAAGCCCAACTAACATCCAATGTTTAATTTAATTCAAGTCAAATGGGCTTTCAATTGATTTATTAAGGCTTGGGCTTTGGTCAATGTGGGTCAAACCCAATTACCAAGCCCAAATAAGGAATCACCCTAAATGCCATAAAACCAATTTTAAGCCCATAAGGCCCAATTAAATTTTAAAGCCCATTATATTATATTTGGACTTAATGGAGTGATTTAGGCCCAAATTGGATCCAATCCTTTTGGCCCAAATACTTGGTCCCCAAGCCCATTATGCCCAAATACAATATTAAAAGCCCAATTCACCATTAAGCCCATTAATTAAATTTTAATATTCCAAACATTAAAGTTCAATTAATTAAAGTGTAAAACCAAGATTATATATTAAACAAATATTTCAAAAATACCCATTTAATTTATTAATCATCTATTTTTCAATAAATGTCCAACATTAATTTTAACAAAAATCAACTCCTTTACATGTCCATTAACATTCGGCCAAGGTGAGTTTTTTGTGTCGATTTGTTTTTCAATCCGATTGAATTACTAATCTACGTCTGTATACGTTCTAAGTCATCCAATGATCTTAAACACAAAAATTCCAATCCACTCCAAGTAGCAACACATTCGGCCAAGGCATGAATTTGGGGAAAAATCATCCAATGCATTTTTCATAAAATTGATTCCATATTATGTCATTTTACATACATATAAGCATACTCATTCATCAAATTTCACAAGAACATGCTCATCAATCATTTTACCCAAATTTTAACCTAAAGTATTTCATGGTTAACCATGGCTCCATGATACCATTGTTGGTTTCTATTATATGTCCCAAGGAAAGATTAAGCATATGAAATACAACAAATGAATATATATATTAAACTTGAAGCATGGCGGAATCATACTTACAAAGCTTTTGTGATGAAGAAGATGAACAAAGGTTGAAGCTCCAAGTTCCTTGTAGATTCGGCCAAGGGAAGAAAAAGAATGAAAGCTCCAAGCTTTGTGTATTCCAAGCTCTATGATGGTTTCCCTATCACCTCCTTTGATCATAAGATGTGCTAGCAACAATGGAGAAAAGAAAAATAATTTCCCTTCTTGCCTTTGGAGTTCACGGCAAAGTGAACAAAATGAGAGAGAGAGAGAGATTTTAGTGTGTTGTTTTTCTTTCCAAAAGATAAGTAAAAGTAATACCAAAAATTTGGTATATGGCTTTTCCAAAAAGTCAAACTCAAATTTCCCTCCAAAAGCCATTAAATGGCTCCACCAACTTGCATCATGAATAGTGACTAGATGTCACTTAATAAAGTGATTTGTGACTTCTATCAACTTGTCATGTCAATCGATGTAACTTCGCGATTGTGACTTACGGGCCCCACTCGTTTCAAAATACGAATGTGTCCGCAAATATTCTCGGGCTCGGTTTCGCTAATTCCGAATTAACGAATTTCCGTCGCGACGTAAATTAAATAATTTTGCCTAGCGAAATCACTATCCACGTCGCTTACGAATTAATTCTAATTAATTCGTTCGCCCGAATTAAAATCTAATTTTAATTTCGCGTCGAAATCTAATTTCGTTTAATATATCGAATATATTATTTTATCGATTAATTCCAAATTAATCGTTCTCTCTCTAAATAAGGCACTTTATCCAAGATAAAGTTTCTCCGCAATTAATCCAAGATTAATTAAGTCCGAATCAAATATCATAGGTGAATCTTCAGGAAGCGACCCAAGAGATCTCCGGATATGTTGGCAGTAAATACGGTTGTCGGATAATCCGAACACGTACGTACCTCGTACTACGTTTTTACCGATTCACAAGACAAGGTTGGCTTCTAGCAAAGCGCCATGCCTACCCAATTCTCCAGAAATATTCTTATAGGAATATAAGATCTATATCAAGCGTAGTATACCGTAGTATTACGTACATCGATCCAGTATCGGACGATCACATGTTAGGCCTGGGGCTGGAGATGTGTCTGCCCCGTACGAAACATATATCGGACATCAAGCAACTAGTCTCTTTAAATCGGACAATCCTGACCTGGTCATATTGTCCCGACGGTTGCAACCTTTTATAGAGTACTAGTTCTGTGTCCTGCGTGATCATCACCTCCATATGTCTGAAGTGATACTTCCATCTCGACATCACATCCAGTACACTACGATTCTCGATAAACCCAGAAGAGGTGTACACAGAACCGGTTAAGGTCCCCAACCACCAAAACCAAAGTTTACCGATTCTCGCAAGTACTAGCGATGTAAGTCTCAGGTTAGACCATATACATCTACCCTGATGCGGCCTCCCATGACACGCAGACATACTACCAATGGGATTCCGGGGGTCTATCCAGAGCGAAGCTGGGTTTCGTACCATCGGTAAAACACAACCTCCTATCGCACTTGCATAAGTATCCAATACTTAAATATATGAGAACTATGCCGTTGTGCCCTCACAACGTGCACAAGCGCAATACTAGTCTATGCCGCATTATCGATGTCCGATCTCGATAATACTCCGACTAGGGATATTTATGATTAAACCTTTATGGATTGATACTGTCTCATATCATCTCAATCCGGTATTAATCTATGGACTTTCGCCATTTATTATCAAAGTAAATAATATTACAAAACGGCAAAAGGCAATTTCATTATCACATAGTTAATTTTGTACAATAATACAATATTATTTACAAACAGTGACGCTATGGGACATAATGTCTAACAGGTTCTCGTTCGAGTAGCGTTCGTAAACACGTTCGAACGGAAATGAAACAGAATGCTCACATTCGTATGGCGTTTGTGAACGCTTTCGAACGGAAATGAAACAGAATACTCACGTTCGTATGGCGTTCGTTAACGTGTTCGAACAGAAATGAAACAGAATGCTCACGTTCGTATGGCGTTCGTGAACGCGTTCGAACAGAGATGAGACCTGATGCATGATAAGGCAAAAATGCATGCGCGTTCGAGTTGCATTCGTAAACGCGTTCGAACGGGAACAGACCTGATGCGTGAAATGGGTCGCAATACATAAATGGCAAATAGTACAATGCGAGGCGCGGCGAAGCATCGTGGTAAAGGATTTTAACCTCGTCAATTAGAGGACCTCTCATCACACTTACTAAGCCCATGCGCTCGATCGCATCATGCATACAAACATAAAGACAATCACATCAAACTAAGTATGCCCGATTGAACACATCTTACATCCAACCGAACACACATCAACTGGCGCGGCAAAGCATCGTGGTAAAGGGCTTTAACCCCTCCCCATAGGGGATCTTTCATTCCACTTACTAAGCCCATGCACTTGATTGAACCATGCATAAAAAACATAAAGACAATCATATCAAACTAAGTATGCCCGATTGAACACACCTTACATCCAACAGAACACATATCAACCGGCGCGGCAAAGCATCGTGGTAAAGGGCTTTAACCCCTCCCCATATGGGATCTTTCATTCCACTTACTAAGCCCATGCGCTCGATTGAGTCATGCATACAAAGAATTAAACAAAATAATATCAGACTTAGTATGTCCGATTGAACGTATCTTGCATTCAACCGAACACACATCAACCGGCGCGGCAAAACATCGTGGTAAAGGGCTTTAACCCCTCCCCATATGGGATCTTTCATTCCACTTACTAAGCCCATATGCTCGATTGAATCATGCATAAATAAGCAACATACAGAATTCAAGTGACGAAAAATAAATAAACCAAAGCAACACAAAACAAAAGAGGGTGCCGTTTACTCAAGCGGTACGTGGAGTTGTGTCCCGAGTACAGATCATATTACCGTCCATTCGGAATCGGCTATGAAATTTATGTCCGGGTTTCCATCCGATATACCGCGAGAGTTGACACATCTCTCATTTTATTCCACAACCACAACATACAACATCTCATAATTCATGCATATCTATCTACTCAAGGGCCACAACATGCATTTCAACATGACAATCATGCAAGCAATATTTAATAAATAATACAAAAAAAATGAGTGTGAAAGATACCCTCAGGTCTAACCTTTCTGCCAACTTTCAGGCTTGCGTTTCACGGAAGTCGGAAGGGTACAGCTCCTCAACTTCTCCGGTTCACTGGTTTAGCGTCCTAGCTCACTGCTTTGCTGTTTTGCTTGCTGTTTGGACTCCGTTCTGCTACTGTTCAGCCTCTGTTTTGCTGCTCACTGTTCAGGTCACCTGTTCTGACGTTTCAACGGACTGTTCCGAGTTTTTGTGTGGGTTTTTAATGTAGTCTTGTGTGATTATTTTAAGGATTATGAATGCATTTTTTTTATGTTATTACTTTAAGGTTTTTAGGGAATGTTTTAAGTGTATTTTGCTGCTGTTTTAGGGGTTAAATTACTGTTGTTTGGGCGTGATTTAGGGACTGGTTTAGGTCAGTTTCGGTTTGTGTAAGTGGGCTACGGATTGAACTGTTTAGAGAGGGTATTGTGCGGCAATGGGAGAGTTTGGAGGTCTCTTGGGCGTGCAAGAGAAGGCTTGGAGGAGTGTCTTAGGCGTGATTTGAGAGATATGTGTGCTTCGGTTATTGAAGGAGGTGTAGGAGAGAAATTTTTTTACTTCTTTATGCTATTACTGTGAATGATATTGTGTCCAGGAGCGGATGGCTTTGGTTGGGGGTTGTTTATATAGAGAAGGGTTAGGGCTTCACCTTGTCTCACAAGGAAGGGATTTGGTGCATTAAATGGAGGATTTGATTTGGTTTGAGCAAGGAAAGTCAAAGATTGAGGGGGGACAAATCTTGGCTAGAATAGGAAGTCAATATCTTTAATTTGTTATGATTGATTTTAATTAGGCATGACATCTTTTTAGTTTAGTATGTGATTTGTTTAGTTAGGAAGTTAATATATTTGATTTATCTTCATTAGGTATGATTATATTTTGTGTTTTATTTAATTGGTAAATGGTTTAAATATTTTATTTTTATTTAATGTTTAATTTAATTAAATTGGGATGTGTTTTATGGGCTTTGGGGAGCTAATTGGGCTGGGGTGCGAGGTAGCAGCAAAACCAGAAACACCGACGCCGTTCGAACGCCAATTCGAACGCCACACGAACGTCCGCAATCTGCCTGACATTCGAACGATGTAACGAACGCAGTACTAACGAAGACAGTGAGCTTGTGAAATAAACTTGATGACGTACTTATTTCAGATCTCCCCTTCCAACCTCCGTTTCCCGCAATATCCTTAGCTAAAAAGGTAGTGCCTCCAACTGAGACTCATCATTGGGTTTCACATGCGAAAATGCAATGCCTACACTGGGCATGAATTGATAAGTTTCATGGACGCGTATTCAGGCTACAACGAAATCCTTATGCACCATAACGACCAGGAAAAAATGACATTCCTAAAAAATAAGGGAATCTACTATTATAAGGTAATGCTATTCGGACTTAAGAATGCTGGGGCTACCTACCAACGCCTACAGTGATGACATGTTGGTGAAATCGTTGCAAGCCAAGCAACACTTGGCCCACTTGGAGGAGGCACTCGACGTGATGAGGAAGTATGTGATGAAGCTGAACCCCACCAAGTGCGCCTTCGTAGTAGCCTCGGGGAAATTTCTTGGATACCTAGTAACTCGTTGCGATATATAAGCCAACTCGGAGCAGATAAAATCCATCCTTGACATTCATTCCCCAACAAACCCCAAAGAAGTCATGTGACTTGTGGGGGGGATCGTCGCTCTAAACAAGTTCATCTCTAAGTCTACTGATAAAAGTTTCTTATTTTTCTCCACCCTCGGGAAGGCAAAGAAATTCGAATGGACCCCAGCCTGCGAAGAGGCCTTAAAAAGACTAAAAGAATACTTGACCACACCACCACTCATGTCTAAGCCAGTCGACTGTGAAAGGTTATTCCTCGACCTTGGAGTTTCGGTGCAGGCGGTCAGTGCAGTTCTGATTAGGGAAGAATGTGGGCAACAACTCCCAGTCTACTACATAAGTAAGCTCTACTCGATCCGGAGACTCGATACACTCAAATGGAGAAACTGGTTCTTGCCCTGATAACGGCGGCATGGAAGCTACGTCCCTACTTCCAGGGTCATCCAGTCACCGTTTACACCACCTACCCATTGATGAGCATTCTTCACAAGCCCGAACTCTCCGAAGACTGATCAAATGGGCTGTTGAACTTGGAGAGTACGACATCACCTATCAGCGGCGAACCGCTATCAAGTCTCAAGCTCTCGCGGATTTCATGGCAGACTTCAGCCCCAGTCTACAAGCCGATGCAGAAAAAGAGGTGCATTGTATCCAAACAACTGATGTATGGAAACTTACAGTAGACTGATCATCCAGCAGACGTGGTTCCGGATTAGGAGTTGTGATCACTACTCCCACAGGCGACATCATACAGCAAGTGATTAAATACGGCTTCAAGACTACCAACAATAAGGTCGAGTACGAAGTCTTGATAGCCGGATTAACACTGCTTAAGAAATTAGGAGCGAAGAGGGTTGAGGCGACATCAAACTCTCAATTAATGGTCAACCAACTCCAAGGATCTTATCAAGCTTGCAGAGCCCAAATGGCAGCCTACTTGTCGAAGGTAAAGGAAATCCAGTCCACACTATAATCTTTCGCAATCTCACAAATTTCCAGAAAAAAGAACATTTATGTGGATGCCCTAGCTACTCTCGGGTCTACCATATAAGAATATAATATTCAGGCCATACCGGTAGTGTATCTATAGTGGCCCCCTATTGCTAAAGCAGAAGCCGGAGTCGTCGCTTCCATCGACCAAGTCGACTCGTGGATGTCGCCATTGATCAAGTACTTGGATGATGGCACATTACCAATAAATAAGGTGATCGCTAGAAAGATCCAACCAAGCTGCACGGTTCACACTTTACAACAATAAACTTCTGAGAAGATCCATTTCTGGTCCATAGCTCAAGTGCCTCGCTCCCGAAGAAGCGCATTATGTGCTAGCCGAATTACACGAAGGAGAATGTGGAAATCACTCGGGAGGGAGGAGTCTTACATGTCGGGCCTACACGGCCGGGTATTACTGGCCAACGACGTGAGCCGACGCAGTCGACAATGCTCGTAAATGTGAGAAATGCCAAAGGTTCGCCCCAGTCTCATGTCTCCCACTAGAGAAGCTTAGACCTACTTTATCCCCTTGGCCTTTTATGAAATGGGGAATAGACATCGTTGGTAAGCTTCCAGTCGCTTCGGGATAATGAGTCTACATGCTGGCATTGACGGACTACTACTCTAAATGGATCGAAGCAGAAGCCTTCACGAGGATAAGGCATAAGGAAGTGCAGAGATTCATATGGAAGAATATCATATGTCGTTTCGGACTACCCATGGAGATCGTTACCGATAATGGATCCCAATTCATTAGTCATCACTTACAGGACTTTTACAGAAGTTGGGGAATCAAACTAAGCTTCTCCACCCCGCGCTACCCACAAGCCAACGGACAAGCCGAGTATTCCAATAAAAGCATAATAAATACTTTGAAGAAGAGACTGGAGAAAGCAAAAAGGGTGTGGGCAAATGAACTCCCAGGAGTCTTATGGTCGTACCGGAAGAGTGCAAGATCTTCTACTGGTGAAACCCCATTCTCATTGACCTTTGGCGCCGAGGCGGTCATTCAAACCGACTGTAATGTCCATTCCCCACGATATCAATGGGTTGACGAGAATACCAATAGGCAACTCTTGACCAACAGTCTTGATACCATCAACGAACTTAGGGAAAACGCATCCATACGGTTTGCGGCTTACTAAAACAGAGGATGACCAAACACTTCAACAAAAATGTGAGGAGTAGAACATTCAAATAAGAAGATTGGGTCCTACGGAGGGTCTTTCAAAATACAAAGGAAGTTAAGGATGGGAAACTCGGTCCTACATGGGAAGGTCCATACATCGTCACAAAAGTCACAGGTCATGGGGCTTACAAACTGAAAATAGAAGACGATCGACATATCCAGAACAGTTGGAATGCCATTCACCTCAGGGAGTTCTACAGATAAAGATCATATTTGGTGACTAATGAATCACTCGACAAATCTCTATCCTATGACTAAGGGACGTGCATATCATTTGATTTTTGTTTTAGTTATTTTCTTTCTGTAATTTCGCCGAGTTTAATTTTAAATTGGACGCTTTTTTAACTATTCTACTCCATTCAGATGATAGTTTAGATATGCATTTTCATCCAGGCGACAACTGAAATTTATATTCAGAGTAAGAGCATTGTCTACATATCAAGGCTTTAAGCCAATGATACGAAAATCAAAACAAAGAAGACAAAACTACATCAAGCTTCTCGGCCTTCGATAGGCTCGACTAAATCAACTGGCTGATGATGAGCGGAAAATATATCAATAATTACCGCCCCTTTTACTTAATATTTTGTTTAGTTTCTCGGGTTTGATGAACGTTTTGATGTGTTTTAGTTTATTTTGCAGATAAAATAATATTGGGACACAACGAAATAATTTAGGACGAAATGTGGATCAAATAAGGGCAAAAATTGGACTTGACATATTAATTTTGGAGATTGGAAACTTGAAAGGGCGTTTTAACGAAGTGCAGTTTTGGAAATTCCAGTTTTGCGCATCTGTCGTATTTTAGGCATAAAATTTTACTCCGATATCGGATTGAGCTGATTCAAGTTCCAGATTAAAGAAGACTAAAAGATCTACAACTGTGAAAGACAAAATAATTTCGAATTCTAAATATTTCATGCCCGAAATTGATGTACCATCCAGAAGTGTGTTGTGTGTAATTATTAAAGTCACTTTCAATCATTTTAAAAGCAAAAAATAAATTAATAAATAAATAATAAAAATTATCAAATCACCACCAAACATGATAAGCAATTAGTGGAGCAATTAATAATGGATTTGGTGGAGCAATTAGTGGAGCAATTAGTGGATCAATTAATAATGGATTTACCTCTTGATTTTTTTTCTTCTTCGACAGTCTGCACTCAGAAGACTTGTGACCCATTTTGTCACAGTTGAAGCATCTTCCTTGAAATTTGAATTTCTTGGAAACTCCTCCTTTAGGGCCCATCTTTGACCATTTGTTCTTAGGGTTCTTGTTCTTATGGCCATGTTCAACAACATTTGCTTTGGCCTCATGAGTTATTCCTCTCTTGTCAGATACTCTGTAATCTTCCTCAATTCTAAGCTTAAGAACCAAGTCTTCAATGCTCATTTCTTTTCGCTTATGCTTTAAATAATTCTTGAAATCTTTCAAACCAGGTGGTAGTTTTTCAATTATCGAGGCTACTTGGAAGGTTTCACTTAAAACCATCCCCTCAGCATGAATTTCTGCTAGAATAATTTGCAATTCTTGTACTTGACTTAACACAGTTTTGGAATCAACCATCTTAAAATCTAGGAAACGGCCTACGATAAATTTCTTAGTACCGGCATCCTCAGTTTTATATTTTTGGTCTAAAGATTCCCAAAGCCCTTTTGCTGTTTTCATCCCGGCATACACACTGTACAAGGAATCACTCAGCCCATTCAGCACATAATTCCTACATAGGAATTCAGAATGTTTCCAAGCATCGATCTCACTGATCACTTGGATATCAATCTCACCCCCACGGGTACATGAGCATCTTCCTTTAGAAACCTCGCAAGGTTCAAAGTGGTCAAGTAGAAAAACATTTTCTGTTGCCACTGTTTAAAATTCTGTCCACTGAATTTTTCAGGTTTTTCTGCAGCAGGATTGACATGGCTCACATGTCCAACAGGTTGTCTAGCCACAGAGGCAGCAACACCTTGGCCAGCCACAGCGGCTGCCATATTAAGCCCAGAGGCTGAAGCAAGTTGGCCAGCCGAAGAGGCTGCCACTGCAATTTGGCCAGCCACGGGGGCTGCCACAATATTCTGGCCAGCCGAAGAGGCTGCCATAGCAATTTGGCCAGCTACAGGGGCTACCACAACATCTACTGTGTTTGGACTGTTTTCCATATTGACCGGCGTAAACACACACGTATAACGCAAGCGCACGTATCGTTCAAGTAGTATAAAAATATCGATCCCACGAGGACTTAATTCCTACTATTGTTATTAATTGTTGAATCTATTTATTTACAAATATCTAATTAAATGGAGAATAGAGAGATTGTTGTTTGTTTGGTTGAATGTGGCGTTGCAAAATAAATAAAAATAAAAAGACACAAGAAAATACTAAGGAAAATAAAAGACTTAAAGATCTAGGGTTGTGAATCTTTCTAATATCTATTAAAAGATGAAGTAGTTATATTATAGTTGGGTAAAATATTGAATTATTAATCTGGAACACTAAATTATGTAAAAGCCTCTTCCGAATGATCATTTACAAATACCTAGTATAATCCAATTGAACCATATGTCTATGTCAATTAAATTACCTAGATTCATTAAGGTTAAGTTCCAATTAAGACTACCCCCGCCCGACAGGTATATTCCTATCCTGTAAGGAAATCTATTAAAGGTTTATCTATCCTTAAGGAAGATCGTGGGTTGTTGAGACTAAGGTTTTAAACTTAAAATCCCTATGTCTAGTTCATTTTAAGTTTACCTAATCAATTTTATTAGTGATCGGTTAATAAAAAGCATTAAGATTATGACTCAACAAATAACTCTTTTAATTACCCCAACTATAATCTAACCCTTTTTAAATCCGGTGATATTAGATTTAATCACAACCCTAGATATTTAACTTAGTTACAACACATAACTAAAGCTGATATAAACTTAAAAGACTAAAAATGAAATTGCAGAAAGTAATTAAAATAAATAAATGAAATGCTAAGGTAAAAGGAAATAACTTCTACTATATACTATTTAGATATCTCCAATAATATAATATATAATCTTGTGATATTTTAAACCAACCGTCCGGATGGCGGTATCCTGATTAAGTCAAATTCAAATATACCAGCCATAAGGCGGAACAGAAATATAAACTTAAACCAACCGTCCAGTGTGGCGGTATCCTGATTAAGTCAAGTTAACCAGATTAAATTAAATAACCAACCGTCCGGAATGGCGGTATCCTTTATTAATCTGATTTTAAATAGTTTATATATCATATTTTAAGGGAGATTAATCTAAAAAGCAATAGTAAAAGAATTACCTTATTACCTCAGCATGAAGAGGTTACCCCCTCATGGATGGATAGAATTACTACTACAAAGCGTAAATAAAACTGAATAAAAGAAGAAAATAAGAAGAACTCTATTTTATTTATAAGGATTTCAGAGGAAGAGGTACATTTGAAACTAAAAATTCGAAATCTATTTATAGGCAAAAAAAATCTAATTTTTTTATTATTTTTTGATTTTTGAATTTTTATTTTTTCTGATTTTTATTATTTATTATTATTATTTCTTGAATCGCTGAAATTTCGACACGTGGCGTGGTGTGCTAAAAAAGACGGCTCGTTGAATCTTTGACACGTGGCAGACGCCCAAAATTACCAAAATACCCTTTGCGTCGGGACGTCCAAAATTACCAAAATACCTCTTTTGCCAAATTTCACAGTTTTGCTCCAAATCACCTCCAGAATGTCTTGAAATTTTATTTCGGTGTCGGGACAATTACCAAAATACCCTTTTGTGTCGAGACGTCCAAAATTACCAAAATACCCTTTTTGCCAAATTTCACCAAATTTCACAGTTTTGTTCCAAATCACCTCCAGAATGTCCTGAAACTTTATTTATCTACAAAATAACACAAAACACATCAAAATATTCACAAAACTCAAGAAACTATACAAAATATTAAGTTAAATGAGTGGGAAATAGTGATACATTTATCACTCATCACACCCCAAACCTAACATTTTGCTAGTCCTCGAGCAAAATACAAAATAAAATAACATAATAAAATTTAACTAAGCCACTTTCGTAGGGATCACGATTGCATTTAGCATATGCAACAAGCCTTTAAACCCCTAGGTGTCCTTAGTGGACGAGTTGTAGTCTCGTGAAGGTTTACAGCAATGATACCCACAAACATTTTATAAAAGTAAAAAGGAAGTGAAACTAATGCATACAAAAGCAAAAAGACAAGAGAAAAGAGAATAAAGAAGTCAGTGACTCATTAGATGAAACTTCTACTCCAAGTTTAGTAGTGTTTTGTTTCATTCTAAATTACTAAATAAGTAAATTCTCCGATTATTTTTACCATTCTTCATATACACAGCCAACAAAATATTAAACAACTCATTTTTGCCCACAACGGTCATAAGTGCAGTTGATAAGAGAGTAATATTTTTGTCCTAAAGTTTTATCAGATTTCACATCTTTTGTAGTAATGGAATAAATTTTCTGATTTTTCTGATTTTTTTCTTTGATTTTTTTCTTTTTTTATTTTTTATTTATATACAATATCTTCCATCTATGTAGCGAGCTTTAGGTCGGTGACTCCCAAACCAGTTGGCTTTAGGGCATCAGGTGTTAAGACACCCCTAAGGACTTAATTACTCAGACTTCAGATATATATATATATATATAAATTTTTCATCATTTTTTGATCCATGTAACGAGTTTTGGGCCAATGACTCCCAAACCAGTTGGTTTTAGGGCACTAGGTATTAAAATACCCTTACAGACTTAATAACTCGGATCTCAGATGTATTTTGTTTTTTATTTTTATTCCATCACTATTTTTTTAGATGTTTCCTCCAAATGAACTATAGTACTGGATATTACAAACTTTTCAATTTTAGCTTATGTCTGTATGTTATCATGTATGTTGATAATACCTGCTAACTAAGTATATGAAGATTCATTTTAGTCAGTTTTATAGAGAATTTACAGATTTAATAATTCAAAAGTGAATAAACAAAAATTAACTTGTTTTGAATTAGGTTTGAAATACGTCTCAGGAGGGGAATTCCTTACACAGCTATTTCTTACCAATTTCATCTTTTTAGTCAACATAACAACAAAACATTTTTACTGGTCATATAATTATAATTTACAATTTTTTTTAAGAGTTTAATCAAAGGCTCAGTTTATGGTGTGTGACTAACTGTCGAATGGACTTCCCGTTGTAGATTCCCCAGAGGGAAGGTGGAGCGAGGCTCACTTAAATACCCAAGCCCCTTAGGCTCTTATCGCTTGTTGTCAGGAATAAACAACGAGTCCTCCAAAAGTCTGTCACAACACGCTACAAGTGAATGATTATCTAGGTGCCTCCACAGCTTTTCCTTATAAAAAGGTAGTGAGTGAAGGAAGACACCAAACCATCACCTAGCTTTAAATATGCCCTTTGTTTTTATTAATTTTTTAATTTTTTGTATTTTTCGAAAAATTTTGGACTAAAACTAAAAACATAATACAAACAAGTACTATTAACTATTCCTCACCCCCAAACCTAAATGAGACATTGTCCCCAATGTCTTAAAAAGTAGAAGAAGAGTTTAGAAAATCGTACCTGGTTGCTGAAATTCTACAGGAAATTAAAGGTTAAGATCCAGATTATTCGACGCTTCTTACCACGATCATCATCGGACCATTTTATCTTTGAAATGATAGGGTCAACTTGTGGTTCAAAGGCTACGAGTTGATCAATTAGATCTGGTGCAGTTCTGGCAGTGAATAAGAGTTCTTTCATAGGTTTTGACACGAACCCATTTCTCCGAGCATCATCAAGAAACACACAAAGAAAATCATAAAATCCATCAACGTTAAGCAATCCAAGCGGTTTCTGGTGTATGTTCAGGTTCGCCCAAGATAGTACTATAAAAATTTCCTCCAATGTGCCCAAGCCACCTGGCAAAGCAATAAAAGCATCAGAACGGTTAATCATTTCAACCAGTCGTTCAGACATACCTGGCACGATCAGTTCCTCTCCGTTTGATGATCCAATAAGATTCGCCTCTGCCAAGGGTTTTGGGATGATTCCCAAAACATGACTGCCTCCTTCCTGTACGGCCTTTGAAACGATCCCCATAAGTCCAAGATTTCCTCCGCCATATATTAAGTGCATATTCCTTGCTGCTAAGACTCGACCCAATTCCTGTGCTGCTTCTATGTATTGTGGGTTAGTACCAACAGTACTACCGCAAAACACACAAATATTCTCAACTCGTCTTCTTGAAGTAGCTTCCATTTTTTATATATTTCTTTCTCAAATCAGGATGCCTTCAAAAGTGCAATGACGGGCTGAATTTATAGTACCTGAAAAGGGTGAGTAATAATAGCACTAGTATCTTCCAAAGGAAGCTTGTTAGCTAAACAACAAAAGAAATCGTGAAAGGTCAAAAAGTCTGGATCCTGTCTACGAAAATAAAGATAATTTCAATAGAAAAGCAAATCAAAGCAATAATTAAGGCAACAGAATTGTGTACGCAATACGCCACTTGCTTAGAATAAATTCATTAGGATGCGTCTCAAGAAATCATTCTTTACTCAGCCATCACAAATGAATTAGCTCTCCTTTTTGTGATTGTCAAACACCATTCCTTCTGTCTTAAAATGCTCCATTTGTGCTTTTCCTACAAAATAACACACAAAATTTAAAAAGTTCACACAAAATATGAAAATAAATTACAACATATTGCATGGGTTGCCTCCCTGCTAGCGCTAAATTTTCGTCTTCAGCCAGACGTGACTGAAATCTATCTGTTAAGGAGGTTTCAGCGTCGTTTTGGATGTCCGATCAAAGACAATCCCGTGAGCGTTGCTTTTGAAGGGTCTCTTCCAACGGTAAAATGGCAAAAAGAGTTTTGTCTCATTCAGTGCTTGTGCCACCTTTTTAATCTTTGTTGCTCCAGTGGTTCCTGAAAAGAAAGAAAGAAAATCAGGAGGTCTTGTATGGTGCTTGACTTGGAATGGAAGTTCCATTCTGTCAAGCTTCTGGTTGATATCTTTATATTGTACTCCCCAAAACAGCGATGTTTTTCCTGAATGCTTGGATCTTTAATAAAGTCAGACATTTGCTCCTCCATTTGCTCTGTTTCTTGCTCCACCTTTTCTTCACAGATGAGTTTGAAAATTTCTGCATTCAGCTCTTCATCTGTCATCTGTGAAATACATGTTTCAAAATTTTCAACCTGAGGAGAAATGTTAGTTTTTAGGTCTTCATCCTCTGATCTGGTTGAAATGATTGGCTCAGGTAGATCTTCATCAAACATTTGTGCAATGGAATCTCCAAGATCTTCATTTTGAGAATACAGAATTTCATCCTCAATTTTTGATGCAGTTGGCACAAACAGCTCAGTTTCATCCTCGTCAGAATCTGAAAAATAGAAATCAAATCGAGACTTTGTCGGTTCGGGTTCCTGAACTGATACCTCTGGTTCTTGATTCTCCTCAGCCTCCTCTTTTATTAAGGTGTCATTGTGGATTTCTGGGTACTCGAAGGCTTCATCAGTGTCATCTAAAACTGGTTCTTGAGGTATATAGCTCTGGTTTTCTGTTAATTGTCTGATCTGATCTGTCATTCTTTGTATGGATTCTGCGTTACTCTGAATTTGTGCATCAAATCGAACTGCTTGTTCTTTGAACATGTGAATCAATTGATCTTCCTCGGATGGTTCTGGTTCTTGATAAGAATCAAAGGAAGATGGTGGATAAGATGAAAAATGTGATGATTCTACGTACCTTGGTTGATTCCAAAAATTCTGCCACTCTGAAAGGTAAATACATTGATCGCTCGGGTGGTTACCATCACAAATTACACATCTTCCCACTTCGTTCTGTTGAGCAAATGTGGTATTGCTTGATTCTGGCATCCAGTGATATTCGTTGGGCTGAACAACAGGCCTCAGAAAACTGGACTGTTGCTCCCAGATTTGGGGTGTATCTTTTTGTAAAGCTTGTAATCTTTCAATCTCCCAGTAATGTTCCATTTTTAATCACCTGAAAACAAAAGAAATAAAAATTACAAAATAAAAGAAGAAAATTAGATATAAGTAATTTAGATAGTTTCAAAATTAACAACTCAAGAAAAATAAGTCCCCGGAAACGGCGCCAAAAACTTGACCGGCGTAAACACACACGTATAACGCAAGCGCACGTATCGTTCAAGTAGTATAAAAATATCGATCCCACGAGGACTTAATTCCTACTATTGTTATTAATTGTTGAATCTATTTATTTACAAATATCTAATTAAATGGAGAATAGAGAGATTGTTTGTTTGTTTGGTTGAATGTGGCGTTGCAAAATAAATAAAAATAAAGACACAAGAAAATACTAAGGAAAATAAAAGACTTAAAGATCTAGGGTTGTGAATCTTTCTAATATCTATAAAAGATGAAGTAGTTATATTATAGTTGGGTAAAATATTGAATTATTAATCTGGAACACTAAATTATGTAAAAGCCTCTTCCGAATGATCATTTACAAATACCTAGTATAATCCAATTGAACCATATGTCTATGTCAATTAAATTACCTAGATTCATTAAGGTTAAGTTCCAATTAAGACTACCCCCGCCCGACAGGTATATTCCTATCCTGTAAGGAAATCTATTAAAGGTTTATCTATCCTTAAGGAAGATCGTGGGTTGTTGAGACTAAGGTTTTAAACTTAAAATCCCTATGTCTAGTTCATTTTAAGTTTACCTAACTCAATTTTATTAGTGATCGGTTAATAAAAAGCATTAAGATTATGACTCAACAAATAACTCTTTTAATTACCCCACTATAATCTAACCCTTTTTAAATCCGGTGATATTAGATTTAATCACAAACCTAGATATTTAACTTAGTTACAACACATAACTAAAGCTGATATAAACTTAAAAGACTAAAAATGAAATTGCAGAAAGTAATTAAAATAAATAAATGAAATGCTAAGGTAAAAGGAAATAACTTCTACTATATACTATTTAGATATCTCCCAATAATATAATATATAATCTTGTGATATTTTAAACCAACCGTCCGGAATGGCGGTATCCTGATTAAGTCAAATTCAAATATACCAGCCATAAGGCGGAACAGAAATATAAACTTAAACCAACCGTCCAGTGTGGCGGTATCCTGATTAAGTCAAGTTAACCAGATTAAATTAAATAACCAACCGTCCGGAATGGCGGTATCCTTTATTAATCTGATTTTAAATAGTTTATATATCATATTTTAAGGGAGATTAATCTAAAAAGCAATAGTAAAAGAATTACCTTATTACCTCAGCATGAAGAGGTTACCCCCTCATGGATGGATAGAATTACTACTACAAAGCGTAAATAAAACTGAATAAAAGAAGAAAATAAGAAGAACTCTATTTTATTTATAAGGATTTCAGAGGAAGAGGTACATTTGAAACTAAAAATTCGAAATCTATTTATAGGCAAAAAAATCTAATTTTATTATTATTTTTTGATTTTTGATTTTTTATTATTTTTCTGATTTTTATTATTTTATTATTATTATTTCTTGAATCGCTGAAATTTCGACATGTGGCGTGGTGTGCTAAAAAAGACGGCTCGTTGAATCTTTGACACGTGGCAGACGCCCAAAATTACCAAAATACCCTTTGCGTCGGGACGTCCAAAATTACCAAAATACCCCTTTTGCCAAATTTCACAGTTTTGCTGCTCCAAATCACCTCCAGAATGTCTTGAAATTTTATTTCGGTGTCGGGACAATTACCAAAATACCCTTTTGTGTCGAGACGTCCAAAATTACCAAAATACCCTTTTTGCCAAATTTCACCAAATTTCACAGTTTTGTTCCAATCACCTCCAGAATGTCCTGAAACTTTATTTATCTACAAAATAACACAAAACACATCAAAATATTCACAAAACTCAAGAAACTATACAAAATATTAAATTAATTAGTGGGAAATAGTGATACATTTATCATCTCATCACATATCCACAGAGTTGAATTTGTTTTAAGACATTACAACTTTTTGTTTACTGTGTTCTTACAACTGACTTTGAACAAACAGTAAACCGAACAGAAAATAAACAACGGTGTTACAATTAACAACAGTACAAAATAACAATCGCAGGCAGTGAATCGTAATAGATAAACTATATAAATCCATACCCACAATGGTACTGTTAAACTATATAAAATCACTAGCAACCTATAATAAATAACAGTATCAAAAATAAAAACGATCAACCAACTTATAAATATAAGTAATCTAAAAATACAATTAGTATACAACGTTATCATTATATTGAAATAAGACATCACTAACATAAGTAAAAAAATCTCCGACTAAGCTGTCACAATACTTAAAAAAATGTTAAACCTTATATCCTGCAAAAATATAAATATAAATGAACATAAAATATATTAAAAAAGAAAAAAAAAGAACTATCTACTCACCCACGTCACTCCCCAACAAAGAGGGAGGTGTCACAAAACAAATGGAAAGAGCAGCACATGATAATTTCTCACATTTAACTGATATTTTCTCATATGAGCAATTCTGCTACTTAATATACTAATTAAGTTTACTGAATAACTTCTTAAAAGGTTAAATATAATGACCATTATCATCATCATTGATTCTACTTAGGGATGGCAATTTTACCCGCCTACCCGCAAAACCCGCAAAAACCCGCCCGCAATGGGTAGGGTTTGGTAAATATATTAGTGGGTATGGTGCGGGTTTGGTATTTTAAAATAGAACCCGCTGCGGGTGCGGTGCGGGTTTGGTATTTTAGTAAAATATGCGGGTACCCGCAGCGGGTACCCGCAGCGGGTACCCGCATACCCGCAAAAAGAAATTTTTTTAATTTCTCATGAGTCATGACTCACATAATTGTATCCATAATCATTTTAATAATAAAAATAAATAAAATGGATGATAGAAACTAGAAAGAAGCAATAGTGAATTAAAATGTTATGGGCCTATGGCCCATGCCGTGAGTCACTGCCTGTGCCTCATTTAAATTTAACAAACAAAACCTAATTACTATTATGATAAGAGGTATAATATGATCAAATGGCAGTAAGCTATGTACATTTTCACACTTGGTTGAGACTGGTAGTTCCAGATGCAAACAGTTCTTGAATACAAACTCGCTAAAATCCTGAGATGACCAAACCCGCAAAAAATCCGTTGGGTACCAATGCGGGTTTGGTAATTTGTTCACATATGCGGGTGCGGGTTTGGTAATGAAAATTAAAACCCACAGCGGGTATGGTGCGGGTTTGGTAATTTGTTCAAATATGCGGTGCGGGTTTGGTAATGACAAACCGCACCAAACCCTACCCGCTGCCATCCCTAAATTTCTACTCATGATGTCGTATACAATTGATATACGACATCATTACTATATTGAAATAAGACTTTACTGACATAAGTAAAAAAATCTCCAACTAGGTTGCCACAATACTAGAAAAAAATGTTCAACCTCATATCTTACAAAAATATAATTATATACGAAAATAAAATATATTTAAAATGAAAATAATAATAAAAATAAGAAAATAATCATATACTCACCAACGTCACTCCCAAACAAAGAGGGAGGTGTCCCTAAATAATTGGAAATAGCAACACACGATAATTTCACATATTTAACTAATAATTCTTGGTATAATCAATTCTGTTACTTAATATGGTAATTAAGTTTACTTAATAACTTTTGAAAAGGTTAAACATAATAACGATTATCATCTCATTGATTTTACCCATGATGATTTTTATATCATTTTCTTGTTCTTTGGTGTATTCTTTAAGTTGTATATTGTTAATACCATATCCTCTAATATAGAAGCAGATTTCAAGGGACTATAGAGAAAACGCAAGGGTCCAATATAAATATTGTAGCACTACTAACACAAACACTGCTATTTGAATACAAGAGTAGATTTACATATTGAAAAACCACATTATCCATAAAGATACCAACATAAATAAGAACATAAACAAGAAATCCATACCCACAATGGTACTGTTAAACTATATAAAATCACTAGCAACCTATAATAGATAACAGTATCAAATAAAAACGATCAACAACCAACTTATAAATATAAGTAATCTAAAAATACAATTAGTATACAACGTTATCATTATATTGAAATAAGACATCACTAAAATAAGTAAAAAAATCTCTGACTATGCTGTCACAATACTTAAAAAAATGTTAAACCCAATCCTATCCTGCAAATATAAATATATATGAACATAAAATATATTAAAAAAGAAAAAAAGAGAACTATCTACTTACCCACGTCACTCCCCAACAAAGAGGGAGGTGTCACAAAACAAATGGAAAGAGCAGCACATGATAATTTCTCACATTTAACTAATATTTTTTCATATGAGCAATTCTGCTACTAATATACTATTAAGTTTACTGATTAACTTCCTAAAAGGTTAAATATAATGACAATTATCATCTCATTTATTCTACCTATGATGTCGCATACAATTGGTATATGACGTCATTATTATATTGAAATAAGACTTTACTGACACAAGTAAAATAATCTCCAACTAAGTTGGCACAATACTACAAAAAAATGTTCAACCTCATATCTTACAAAAATATAATTATATAAGAAAATAAAATATATTAAAAAGGAAAATAATAATAATAATAAGAAAATAATCATCTACTCACCAACGTCACTCCCAAACAAAGAGTGAGGTGTCCCAAAATAATTGGAAATAGCAACACACGATAATTTCTCATATTTAACTAATTCTTAGTATAATCAATTCTGTTACTTAATATGGTAATTAAATTTACTTAATAACTTTTGAAAAAGTTAAACATAATGACGATTATCATTTTATTGATTCTACCCATGATGATTTCTCTAGCATTTTCTTGCTCTTTGGTGTATTCTTTAATTTGTATATTATTAATACCACATCCTCTAATATAAAATTAGATTGCAAGGGAATAAAAAGAAAACCCAAGTTTCCAATAAAAATATTGTTGCACTACTAACACAAACGCTGCTACTTGAATACAAGAGTGGCTTACATATTGAAAAACCACATTATCCACGAAGATACTGGAATAAATAAGAAAATAAACAAGAAATTCATACCCCAATGGTACTATTAAAATATAAAATCACTAGCAACCTATAATAGATAATAGTATCAAAAATAAAAACGATTAACCAACTTATAAAATAAGTAATCTAAAAATACAATTAGTATACAACGTTATCATTATATTGAAATAAAACATCACTAACATAAGTAAAAAAATCTCCGACTAAGCTGTCACAATACTTAAAAAAATATTAAACCTCATATCATGCAAAAATATAAATATATATGAACATAAAATATATTAAAAAAAAAAAGAACTATCTACTCACCCACTTCACTCCCCAACAAAGAGGGAGGTGTCACAAAATAAATGGAAATAGCAGCACCTGATAATTTCTCACATTTAACTGATATTTTTTCATATGAGCAATTCTGCTACTTAATATACTAATTAAGTTTACTGAATAACTTCTTAAAAGGTTAAATATAAAAAATCATTATCATCTCATTGATTCTACTCATGATGTCGTATACAATTGGTATACGACGTCATTACTATATTGAAATAAGACTTTACTGACATAAGTAAAAAAATCTCCAACTAAGTTGCCATAATACTAAAAAAAAAATGTTCAACCTCATATTTTACAAAAATATAATTATATACGAAAATAAAATATATAAAAATGAAAATAATTAAAAAAAATAAGAAAATAATCATCTACTCACCAACGTCAATCCCAAACAAAGAGGGAGGTGTCCCAAAATAATTGGAAATAGCAACACACGACAATTTATCATATTTAACTAATAATTCTTGGTATAATCAATTCTGTTACTTAATATGGTAATTAAGTTTACTTAATGACTTTAGAAAAAGTTAAAGATAATGACGATTATCATCTCTTTGGTGTATTCTTTAAATTGTATATTGTTAATATCATATCCTCTAATATAGAAGCAGATTTCAAGGGAGTATTGAGAAAACACAAGGGTCCAATATAAATATTGTAGCACTACTAACACAAACACTGCTATTTGAATACAAGAGTTGATTTACATATTGAAAAACCACATTTTCCACAAAGATACCAGCATAAATAAGAACATAAACAAGAAATCAATACCCACAATGGTACTGTTAAACTATATAAAATCAATAGTAACCCATAATAGATAACGGTATCAAAAATAAAAATAATCAACCAACTAATAAATATAAGTATTCTAAAAATACAATTAGTATACGACGACATCACTATATTGAAAAAAATCATCACTAATATGAATAAAAAAAATCTCCAACTAAGCTGCAACAATACTCAAAAAAATTCAAACTCTTATCCTGCAAAAATATAAATATATATGAACATAAAATATATTAAAATGAAAAAAAAAAAAAGAACCATTTACTCATTCACCTCACTCCCTAACAAGGAGGGAGGAGTCCCAAAACAAATGAAAATAACATCACATGACAATTTCTCATATTTAACTGATATTTTTTGGTATGAGCAATTCTGCAACTTAATATAATAATTAAGTTTACTGAATAACTTCCTAAAACCATCTCATTGATTCAACCCATGATGTCGTATACAATTGATATACGATGTCATTACTATATTGAAATAAGACTTTACTGACATAAGAAAAAAATCTCCAACTAAGTTGCCATAATACTAAAAAAAAAATGTTCAACCTCATATCTTTAAAAAATATAATTATATATGAAAATAAAATATATTTAAAAAAGGAAAATAATAATAAAAATAAGAAAATAATCATCTACTCACCCACGTCACTCCCAAACAAAGAGGGAGGTGTCCCAAAATAATTGGAAATAGCAACACACGATAATTTCTCATATTTAACTAATAATTCTTGGTATAATCAATTCTGTTACTTAATATGGTAATTAAGTTTACTTAATAACTTTTGAAAAAGTTAAACATAATGCCGATTATCATCTCATTGATTCTACCCATGATGATTTTTCTAGCATTTTCTTGCTCTTTGGTGTATTCTTTAAATTGTATATTGTTAATACCACATTCTCTAATATAGAAGCAGATTTCAAGGGAGTATAGAGAAAAACGCAAGAGTACAATATAAATATTGTAGCACTACTAACACAAACACTGCTATTTGACTACAAGAGTGGATTTATATATTGAAAAACAACATTATCCACAAAGATACCAGCATAAATAAGAACATAAACAAGAAATCCATACCCACAATGATATTGTTAAACTATATAAAATCACTACTAACTATAAATAGATAACAGTATCAAAAATAAAAACGATCAACCAACTTATACATAAGTATTCTAAAAATACAATTAGTATACGACGACATCACTATATTGAAAAAAACATCACTAATATGAATACAAATCTCCAACTAAGCTGCCACAATACTCAAAAAATATTCAAAACTCTTCATGCAAAAATATAAATATATATGAACATAAATTATATTAAAATTGAAAAAAAAAAAAAAAAAAAAAAACCACCTACTCATTCACCTCACTCTCAAATAAAGAGGGAGGTGTCCCAAAACAAATGGAAATAGCATCACATGACAATTTCTCATATTTAACTGATATTTTGTGGTATGAGCAATTCTGCTACTTAATATAATAATTAAGTTTATTGAATAACTTCCTAAAAGGTTAAATATAATGACCATTATCATCTCATTGATTCTACCCAAGTGTCCAATAAAAATATCGTAGCACTACTAACACAGACGCTACTGCCTGAATACCATAGAATAAAAGTGGACTTACATATTGAAAAATCACATTATCCATAAAGATATCGGCATAAATAATAACATTAAAAAAATCTAGACCTCAATGGTACTATTAAACCATATAAAATCACTAGTAATTCATAATAGACAACAGTACCATAAACAAACACAATCAACCAACTTATAAATATAACTATTCTAAAAATACAATTAGTAAACAACGTCATCACTATATTGAAATAAAACTTGACTGACATAAGTAAAAAAATCTTCAACTAAGTTGCCACAATACTCAAAAAAATATTCAAACTCATATCCTGCAAAAATATAAATATATATGAACAAAAAAATATTTTAAAAAATAAAAAAATAATAAAAAAGAACCATCTACTCACCCAAGTCACTCTCAAATAAAGAGGGAGGTGTACCAAAACAAATGGAAATAGCAGCACATGACAATTTCTCACATTTAACTAATATTTTTTGGTACGAGCAATTCTGCTACTTAATATAGTAATTAAGTTTATTGAATAACTTCCTAAAATGTTAAATATAATGACCATTAGCATCTCATTGATTCTACCGATAACGTCGTATACAATTGGTATACGACGTCATTACTATATTGAAAGAAAACTTGACTGACATAAGTAAAAAAATCTTCAACTAAGTTGCCACAATACTAAAAAATAAATGTTCAATCTCATATTTTGCAAAAATATAAATATATATGAGCATAAAATATATTAAAAAGGAAAAAGATAATAAATAAAAAAAACCATATACTCACCCACGTCACTCCCCAACAAAGAGGGTGGTGCACAAAATAATTTGAAATAACAGCATATGATAATTTCTCACATTTAACTAATAGTTTTTGGTATAATCAATTTTGTTACTTAATATGGTAATTAAGTTTACTACATAACTACCTAAAAAGTTAAACATAACGACGATTATCATCTCAATGATTCTACCCATGATGATTTTTCTAGCATTTTCTTACTTCTTAGTGTATTCATTAATTTGTAAATCGTTAATACCACATCTTCTAATATAGAAGCAGATTGCAAAGAAGTATAGAGAAAACCCAAGAGTCCAATATAAACATTGTAGCACTACTAACACAGGCACTACTACCTGAATACCATAGAATAAAAGTGGACTTACATATTGAAAAATCACATTATCCACAAAGATATCGACATAAATAACAACATAAATAAGAAAGCCAGACACCAATGGTACTAGTAAACCATATATAATCACTAGTAACACATAATAAATAACAGTACTATAAGCTAAAAAGATCAACTAACTTATAAATGCAAATATTCTAAAAATACTAATAATTTTTCTCATTTAACTGATATTTTGTGGTATGAGCAATTCTGCTACTTAATATAATAATTAAGTAAAACATAATAACCTATCATCCCACTGATTCTATCCATGATAATTTTTTTTAGCATTTTCTTGTTTCCTAGTTTATTCTTTAATTTGTAAATCATTAATACTATATCCTCTAATATAGAATCAGATTGCAATTGAGTATGAAGAAAACGCAAGTGTCCAATAAAAATATTGTAGCACTACTAACACAAACGCTGCTACTTGAATACAAGAGTGAGCTTATATATTGAAAAACCACATATCCACAAAGATACCGGCATAAATAAGAACATAAACAAGAAATCCATACCCACAATGTACTATTAAACTATATAAAATCACTAGTAACCCATAATAGATAACAATATCAAAAATAAAAACGATCAACCAACTTATAAATATAACTATTCTAAAAATACAATTAGTATACAACGTCATCACTATATTGAAATAAAACATCACTAACATGAGTAAAAAATGTGTATATATATGTAAATCTTGGAAAATGTTTTGTTAGTCATGAATGTGGTTCTGTGTGTACTGTACTATGAAATTCCACAATCCCAATTCCAAAGAACTCTCTCCAGTCTCCACTCTCGTCGTCGTCTCTCGGTGACTCGGTTTTTCACTCAACTCTCATCTCTCAACTCTCAAAGCCAAAGCCACAGCCACAGCCACTCACTCACTCTCGGAGTCTCGGTATTCTTCTCGAATTCTGGCACTAAGATCTCTTTCAAATCACCAGGAAGCCTAGCTACTTTCTTTATCGCTGACTAAAAATATAATTTTGTATAAGGATACTATATTTTATAATTTTATAAATAATTTTTTTAATGAATTAAAAATATTAATAGTTTTATAATAATGGTAAATATGTCAAAACATAAAATAATATTTTGACTTTTAACTTTAGGGGGTATTGGGATATTATGAAAATAATATGGGATAAGTGGCTATTAATATAAATATTATGGGGAAAATTGATATTCTCCATTGCAAAATTTAAATTCAATGTTCAGTTGCAGTGATGCTAAGTTTTTTGTAATTTTCTTCCACGCATGGATAAAAATGAACGGTTAAGATTCAGTTATATATAAATTCTTATTCAATAATTATTAATAAAAAATTCCGCACCGTATTCAAGTCTCTCTTGACATTGCCTTGTAGACATTATTATCCAAAATTCACTTTGCACGCTCTATAATGAGAAATATTTTATAATATAATGGTATTATTACGTCACATATATAATGACTTAATAATATTTTGTCATGTCACACCTTAATAACTTAATAATATTTTATCAAATATGTTAAAATACAATTATATTATCATATATTTATTATTTTATGATATCACATTACTTATATTTCTATTTATATCAAAGAAAATTACTCTTTTTATGATACTAAACTAAGAAAATATTGTTTTTTTTTTTTTTAAATAGTTATTATTGTGAGTCATTTCTGTAACTATCCCAAAATGTTTCAAGTCAATAGCTTATTCTATGTCTGTTTGCATCGGTTGCTCATTGCAATCTCTTTTAACATATTTTCGCTTTTACAAGATCCAACACCACTTTATTGTTATGAAGAGACAAAAATAGAGAATGAATAAGAGAGAAGCTTTATTTATTTATTTATTTTATCTGGAGTGGTAGATAAGCAAAAGCTATGAAATGAGATGAGGGAGGAGTTGAATGTTAGGCTTTTGCATCAAGGCTTACTGCGCCTCCAATGGATATGGTTTGATGGCATAAGATTTAGGATTTGATTGCTCAAGTCTTAGGTTCGAATCTAGAGGTACACTTCTTGTCATAGCTTGGGACAGTAAAAGATTTTACCTACTCCGCTTAAGTCCGGATCGAGTGATTTGACGGCGAATTTTGAACGTTTCAGAAAAAATCAAGGCTCACTGCTTCAGAATAGAATTCAAAAATGGATATTTGGTGGGTATCTTGAGAAATTTGGAGACTCTTTTTCTTTTAAGTGAAGTTTCAATATTGTCCTTCCTCGATGATAAGCTTGGAATAAGTAAAGCACACTCTTGACATCACGTTTTCGTCCAAGAAAATAATAGGCTATTTCTTATATTTGAACCCGATTCAAACTCGTAAGGAGTCGTACAAAGAGTAAATCAAGAACATTAAGAATTAAGTGGTTGGGCATTTAGGCTAATGTTTTTATTACTCAAAGCATTTGAGTGAATGCGATTGCAAAATAAATATCTTTCAAGAACGCGTTTTAAAACTCTCTTCAAATTTGTTCTCAAAAACTTGCATCCCATTGAAATTTATTGAATTTAATGTTCCCAAACCTCTTTTTCTATAGTCGTTGTGATTTAAATTCCTCTCGGATTTATCATATTTGAACTCCTTTCACTTGTGTCACAGCTTGTCTTTAAATATTATAATAAAATTATTGACAGTTGTTTTTCGTTGCATGAGTAATTTTTGAAAATATACTCATTGAACAAACCTTCCCCAGACAATATTTTGGAAAATATACTCCTCGAACAAACCTCCCATAGGTAGTGAATTTATTTGGTTAGTAGGGAACCAAAGTAAACTTGACAAGCAAACAGAAAATCATAGAGAAGACAAAAGTTTAACATGGTTCGACGGAGAGTGACTCTAACCTACATTCACGGATGCAAGGAAATGAAATTTTTATTATGAGCTCGGCTCAGACCGACCTACTTTTCTCTCTCTAACACTAAGCTTTTTAGAGCTTTTACAAGTGATAAAATGTAGAAAATTGATAGCTAATGAATTAAACAACCCTTGAAATTGAGTTTTCAACCCCTTTATATAATGCGTCTAAACTCACTACTACACCAACTTGTGACGACAACTTACGTTAGCATGTCAATATCACCCATACTCATTTTCCACAACCAATGCAAACAGTAGCTCTGGCGTCTGACATAACCACCATTTGCCATCTGAAAACCATCATTCGCATATTTCTGCCCACTGCCTCACGTCCTGCCCATGTGACAGCCTGTATTTCAACCACTCACCCGGTTCCGTGTGTTAGAGGATAAGTCTCTAACCTGCTCCCATCGTATCAGCCTCTTGGTGGCTCAAACTTTCATGTAGGGCTTAAGTCATTCATACGTGAGCACAATACTGTAACCTCGACCCATATCTTCGAGTCGGTTTGTTGAGACGAGGAACGCTCTTCCTTGCTTCTTTTACCAGGTCCGGTCGAGAGAGATTTCTTCACTTCCCTCACTTTCTCTTTGCGATTCTTGAACATTCTTGATAAGTGTTTGAAGGCTCATTACCAAGTCGGGTCGATCTTCACATGTGCAAATGCTACCGAGTCTGATCATTTTAATCAGGTCGGGTGTCTTTGCGGCTCGAGCTTGGGCCCTTCTGTCTGGCTTCTTATCGTGACAAGGATCTTGAGCCTTTCATCTGTTAAGTGTAAGCTCTTTTCTACCTTTTTTCATACTATAAAGCTTCTGAGGTCCGAAAATCACGATCAACATATATCCCATAATTCTCGGTATTAATGAGTTGGTGAGTTAATATAGGGAACTATAATAATGGTTTGGATTGTGCCCATGTCCTCGGGTCTTAACTCGTTGATATCCCTACTGCCACATCCTCGGGCTATGAAAGCACATGTATCACCAAAAGATTCTATTTTATGATAATTGCTTTCTCCACAGTCGGCTGGAGTTTTCTAAGACATCTAAGTTACCTCTTGGAAGTTGTGAAACCTTAATTGCCTTCCTTAAATGCCCATCACATTTTTCTAGGGCTCATTTTCGCTTTGCCTCCCCGAGATGCCAGATGTCCTAACGTGCAAAAACCCATGACAATTGTATCCCAACCCAACAATAGCTTCAATCTCAGCCTTTCATTTGAATTCAACGGCTGAGATTTCCCTCACATGTGGAGCTGATCCTGCCCACTCGCCTCAATCAAATAGTTAAGATCATCCTAAGGAGCCTATTTAAAGGCTGTTGCACTCTATACCCAGCTTTTCTTCACTTTGTCTTCTCTAAGGAATCCTTAAGTGCTTCTTTGTCTTCTGTGATCTTCCAAACTTCAATATCTTCATGAACTTTCTAACATTTTTTTTTCAATCTTCGCAACTAAGTCCCCATCTGATTACTTCTTTATTTTTTGCTTATGTTTCTGTGTGCAATAATGGTGATGGCTTGCTGGCATGGCTTGTTTTTTTTTTTATTGTATGTTCTGGATATTTTGTGATAATGGAAGCACATGGGGTGGGTTTACTTTTATGGATGTATTTTTGTTATTTGTGTGTATATGTATGAGTATGCTTTTCACTGGGTTTTAGGGGTAAGAGGCATGTGTTTCTGGGTTTTTGAATGTGTTTGTTCTGGTTATGCTTTGAAGATTTACTGTTTTTCCATTGCTAGGGCATTTAGAGCTTTTTTAGAGTTAGTCAGTTGGTATGGATGATGATGATAACCCTAGTTTAGCATGCTTTACTAACCATGAAATTGTGTACTAACATTCCATTTCGGGTCCTGCCTTGATAGGAATGTCAGGCTCTGAATCTTCCTCCCTTACTCCCCTCGAAACCTTGCCACTGCCCTGCCCACTCACACGACTATACACAGCTCAGGATTTGAAAATCCCGATGATTATGACACAACTTCGTCCATTTCTGAAGAGGAGGACCGGTCTTACCATAAACAGATTCCCCGGCCCGAGCGAAGCCACATTCGCCTTGAATTTATGAACCTTGACATGGACCAGTCTTCGAAAATTATCGAGGCCGATCTGGAGCAGTTGAGAGAATGGTTCAACATTCCCGAAGGAATGATAATATGCAAGCCGACCCGTCAACGACGCTGTGGCATTATGCACAACCTTCTTTGATATAAAACTTCATATGCCCATTCAAAGTTACTTCACAAAGATGTTGTCTGTTATTCACATAGCTCATTGTCAGCTGAACTTGAATGGGTAGAGGGTATTGGCCGGCATGCACATAATTTGGAGTCGAGCCAGGCTGGGAGAGCCGACCTTCTCTAAGATGAAGAGGTTATATCGAATGAATGTCAACCAAAAAAAGTTTAGGGATTGATATTACCTTTCTGCCTATGGCGGGGTTCCTTACATCATTACCAACCTCCCAGCCACCAATAAATTTTTTAAGGACAAGTGGTTTTGGGCAGTGGAGGGAAAACACCAATCAATTGATGGCGAGCATAAATTGGGCCTTTCGATATAATCAAATAGAAAGCCCTAGGGGCTCCTAGAATATGGTGCCCATGTGGCTTTCTATTTGATTGTATCGAAAGGCCTAATGAAAGGCAATAATAAATACATAAGTTGTGGTCAATAAAGTTAGGACCATCAAAACATTAAACCATCTAATGTAAACGCAGTTTTTGATATTGGTTCTCCAATTACAGAAGCGACCCTGTAGGCATCCGTTTTCGAGCCTCTCTAAAATTATAACCATGGTAAAATTTTGGTTACATAGAATTTATTTAAGATATTGTATGAAAATATGATTTCTTCAATTCTCACACGAGAATAGAATGATTTTTTGGTTTGCCAAGAGCTTCCTTACGTTTTCTATAAAACCCTCTCGCAAAAGTATTTTAACAATATTTTCGGTGATACTTAAAGGTAGTATTTTGTGGTTCTTATAAATTGGATTCTGATTCATTGAAATTTTGTCCAGCTTCACACCTAAAAAGAAGCGAGCTACGTCTGAGTTAAACTGGTCACAGTCCCTAACATATTCTCGGATGGAGGTAACGACCAGACCTCTGTTTCCCTTCTGACAAACCTTGACAGTTTACTAACCTCCGAGCCTTTTGCAGCTTGTTGGGGAGATCTCTCAAAAGTCCACCACGAGACCCGGGTCAGGGTAAAGAAGGCAATCGAGTTCGAGAGCACTATAAGGATCTCGTCAACCCTTCTCCCTTGCCTACTCGGGCCTCATCTCGAGACTCCACCACCTCAGTCCAGACAGGCTGGTAGGTTCTGAATGACCCACTAACCTTATGTCTGTTTCCTTATATTTTTCTTTATGCAGTTTTTACCCTTTTTATGTTCTATCTATCTTCTTTTATTGGTAGGAATGTCTGGTTACAAGAGCCATGCCCAGCTTGCTCGGGGCGTAGCACAGGCTTCACGGGGCTAGTCTAGCAGTGCCCGACCTCAAAAAACTAATATGATTTCGCTAGAAGCCAGTCAAAAATCTACACATGTAATTACTTCTTCAGCTGGGCCCTATGTTAGGGCAGTTGTGGAACCCATATGGTCGGATCGATGCCCCGCACAACATAAATGGGTCTAACCCATGGATATAAAGCATGGATGTAATTTTAAATTATTTAATGAAATACTATATTCTATTACGAGTGTATAGGAAAAAACCGGGGCTGAATCGGTTTCCGGAAACTCAAAAACGGATGAAAACAAAATTACCGCGCGCGTAACAGCAATATTATTTTTATTTTTTTTCGTTTTCATTTGTTTCTTTCTGCTTCCCTCAGCTCACTTGAAATTGTTGGAGAACCTCCAGGGTGTGCAAGCTTGACTTCAAGATTCAATCTTGTTTCCAATGCTACCAAGCTTCACTTCAAGATCCAATCTTGATTTCTCCTAAATGAAATGTTGTAGAAACCTCACAAGCTTCTCTAAACACTTCTCTAACTTAGGCTAATCTCTCTAAGAATTTACTTGTATTTGTACTTGTAATTAAAACCTTCCTAAAACTTTCCATTTATAGCAAAACTTAGGCAATTTTTAATTAATAAAAGTTGTAATCAACTTTTAAGTGGGCTTAATCTAATTTTTCCAAATATGTA
>SKCR01008954.1:0-44827 GCA_019454045.1 Zanthoxylum bungeanum | reverse complement strand
TGGGAGGGAGTGTAGTGGGGTAACTGGTGGCATCAGGCCCGGTGATGGTGATTGCAGCGACGTTTTCTAATGCTACTTATGAGAGGTTGCCACTAGGGGAGGAGGATGAGGAGGAGAGAGGGGGTGCTCAGGGCCCGCTTGGTGGCGGCGGCGGAGGAGGAGGGATAGGGGATCCTACAGGAATGCCTATTTATAATAAATTGCCACCAAATTTGGTGGCTAATGGAGGGCACAATTGAATCATGATCGGGCTTATGATAGGGCTCATGGGAGGCCAGCTTTTTAGAATTGAGAAGCTTCTGAGTTGGTTAGCTATAGCTAGCTTAGTTTTTGTAGTGGCTTGTATCATGGAGAGATAGAAAAAGCAAGTAACTATAAGATGAATTAATATATAAGTATGTATTTCATGCTCTTTGTTTTTGTTTTTTTTTTAATTATTATATTTTTCTGTGAGAAATTTTCATGTTTATAGCAATATATGTGCTTAGTTGCTTCTCATTTCTTCTTCTTCTTCATCATCATCCTATATTTCAGTTCCATTATATCGCAATTTTTATTTCTAAAAAAGTAATTCATTTTACACACTAGGTGACTTGATTCTACCTTCTCATCTTTCTTCTTCTTGCTCGATTTCACTATCATCATAATATTATTATTATTTGTCATCAATGATCTTGCAGATTATTATGCAATATAATTCTTATTTTATTTCTGTGTAAATTTTTTGCAAATTCAAGATTAGCTAGCTCTTCCCAAGCCCGACTCAGGTTCAGTGAGGATTTTATTTTTATTTTTAAAACAGTCACTTCCCCTCGTTTTATTCAAAATTATCTTCTTCCTTTTTTTTTACGCAATGTAACTAATGAAGTAATGAGACCTTGTATAAAATTTATAATGAACTAACTTGCATCCAGAACTTTTTATAACATCTTCTCGTGCCATAATATGCAAGTAATTAACAACTTAAAAATAAATAAATAAACAAACTCCATCTGGTAACTGGTCAGTTAGAGAATTCGATAAACACATAAAACTTTGTTTCAGCAGTTTGAAAAATTCTAATATATAATGCTAGTAACAAGTCATTCATATAATAACCCAATACTATCTTGTAACACATATTAAGATAGTAAAAAATAACTAAATTAATTAATTATTGTATGTGTGGATTCAAATTATTTATCTTATAATAAGTCTAACTCGTAATTTTTGTATGTGTAGATTCAATTTTCTAGGATATGAGTTTAATAAATAAATTAATTACCACATAATTAAAACAAAATATTTGGGATGAAACGTAAAACTTTTTTGTAGCGAAGCTTAAAAGTTGTAAAAAGTAAAAGAAACCCAAACGTTAAAAGCCCTTAAAAAGCCTTTTAAATTTGAGATATATGAAATTGCTTTTAAAAAAATTAATATCAAAAAAACAATTGAGAGCTTAGTGGTGGTTTTGGGTTAGTAATTAGTTAGGTGACAATGATAAGACCCGTCTACTTCTATCCATTTTTCTCCAGCAACAATTTTTTTTTTTTTTTTTTGAGTTCAACTGATATTTTAAATTGAGTGTGAATATAGTTGAGACGTAACGAAAAAGTGGTAAGATTCTATATTTTCAACAATTTTGAGGTTGATTTTCAGAGTTCAATTTAGATTTGGGCTGGGAACTTATATTTGATGGGTTTAACTGTAGTCTTGAGTCCAAATATCAGTCCGAAGATTAGAATATTCTTTTGGCTTTTTGATTAAGTTTATTCAAACTTTTTGATTTTCTTTGTAAAGTTTATTTTTTCTAAATTTCTAAAATCGAAATTTTCTATCTCTGTTTCTGAATTCTTCATTGGCTTATATAGCCTCATATTTTCTTGTGAGTAGAGGTTTTATTTCTCCAATTGACACTTGTCCATTACTAAATTCTTATAGGATCTATGTTGTATATTTGTTATGTGTCATGTGTAAGGTTAGGTGTAATTACACATGTTATTATGTATATATGTTAAGTTAAGATTGTATGTTAAGTTAAGTGGATTGCTATTAAAACCCATTAACTTTGGATTATGATGTGGGATCTCAGTGTTCCGGAGTGCCAATATTGAGATCGAAATATTTCTATTCCATACTCTAATTGATTCGTGGATTCTGGAATGTATACTCTTCCAAATGGGTTGACTTCGTATTGGAATAGTTTTGGAGTGAACTGACTTCAGAGTGACGTCACTTCAAAGTGTTATTATTCCAAGTTGTTATGAGTCAGCATCCTAGTTTTTAGGAGTTTGAGAGTTTCGGAGATTATCCTAACTTCTCCCGTCTAATAGTATTGTACCTCTAATAGTATTATACAAGTGTCATGATTTTATTGGATCTCTCTCGCGCAGTTATATTAAAGAAATTTGTTGAGAAAGATTAATTAAAAACGTGACACGTGATTTATAAAATTAATAGAGCTCAACTCATGCACCTACATTCTGTCATTGTAGTCATTCCGTCAAAAAAAAAGGCTGCTATTAATATCTTTTGAAAGTGCAAAAGATAATTAATAATACTTTTAGAGTTATAACTTTATTATTTTCATAAAAAAATTTATTATATAGTATTTTTTTCATAATTATACCATACTTTGTAAATGATTATTAATTAGTGAATAAATACTAACTCATTAGGTCAACACACCCCTACTCCATATGATACGTTTTAGATTTAATCCCTCTCGGTAGCATGAGAAAATTAGTAATTCATATAATTAAAAGCTTTCAAGTCTGATTTTATTAGTATATAAGTCTTGTTTTCACTGCCTTCAAGCCTTGTTCTTACATCTACGGGCGGAACTTGTTGGAGATTAAATTAGTGATGACTCCCACAAAATATTTGTATTTTTTTACTTTAACTTGAATATATTATAAAGCAAATTATAATCAAAGAAGAAAAACATATATAAAAATAATGATATTTACTATATGGTCATGATGTACATGTTCTAATTATTTTTAATTCATTTAATTTCTAAAATAGAAAAACTCAAAACTTTTTTTTTCCTCTTTTAACTAATGATCAAATTAATTCACTAACAGTAATTTCTAAAATCTTACTAACTTTTTGAAAGATGAACATGTTAATTGATGATCATATTTTAACAGTATTTTGTCTTTCATAATGTTAATGAATTATTATTTAGAGTAAACTTTTATATTGTAATTTTGTTGTTGTATACACTTTCGCCCTAGCAACCAAGTGTTCAGCTTCCGTACTGGTCACGGCCTTCATGCATGTAGTTCTATCAATTACGGATCTTGTTCTAATTTCTTTTATGGCCTAATTAATAGTGATTCGCCAAGTGAAATTATTTTATTTAGAAATAATAAAAACGTCCATACTCTCTTTTGTTTAAATAATAAATAATTGTTTAGGTTGGTGCTCAGAATGCCAATCCGGATCATATTTATGTCTGATTCATGAATACGATCAATACATTTTTCCATAATATTACTTATTTAATGATAGCATCTTTTGTCTTTATATACATATTCGATCTAATTACGATTAGATATCTAATTATGATTAGATTGAAACTAAATCTGATTTAGTGATACGTGTATATTGGACAAAGACCCTAGGATTTACTATGTAGTGTGCAGTTTAAACGTAGTTTGTAATTGATATTGGGAAGCGTCACTATAAGTTGTATATCCTTAAATAAAGTTCTAGTCAAGATTTACTAACACGTGCCGGTTAGTAAAATCCGCTGAGACCAGTACATGTTCTATATCGTGACTTGGTCCGATGGTTTATCCCAATGAACCATGAGTCTCGGGAGACTCGTATAGTCATGTAGGTGTTTATTTGATACACACTGAACGACTAACTGAAGATTTCCTAATAGATGGTACACCAATGTCAACATGAATCTTCTCGAGTTGAGCGAGCATAGTGGTCATTCAACTTGAGATACCACAGTGGATATATGAGTTATCCTCCACACTTTGATGGCAGTCACGTCACCGATCTATTTAGATCAGACCTCCGCATGTTCGTTGGGTGTGAACTGATGCTCATGATATCTAGTGCGTATCAAGATAAAATATGTCAGTCATGTGTACATGGCATATGTATCCTACACGTGTTTACGATCTAGTAAATCCATGGTCGTGGTATAACTTCGGAAGCGAGTTCCGAGCGTTATTTAGAGATCGTAAATTTGAAAGTCGACTATATTATACCATAAGGATTTGACGTTCTTATCTATATCCCAGGTATAATATGGATAGCCTGTGACAGAGGGATTATACGTATGCAATGACCTCGACTTGCATAGTTTAGCGAGATTATTTGTGGTCGTCATAATTCATGAGTGGGTGAATTATGGACACGAAATTGGATTTCGTGACGGATAAACCTAAACTTAGAGAGTCTCACAATATGAAGTGTACTCGTTGAGCACTTGGGCAACGCGTTATGAATAATACAGATTATTCATAATACTTCACCGGATTAAATAAGTTAATTCGAATCGTTTAAACGCTTAAACGAAGATACATGCATAGGGGTATTTTTTGGTCAATCGTAATTATTGTGTATTTATATTTGATACATAATTTGATTAGATACACATTAATTAATTGTCAAATGAGATTTTGACTCATGTCACTTCTAAATGTATTTTATTTAATGTAAATAAAATACATATGAATTAATAATTATATTAATTAATTATTTGAATATTTCAATGTTAAATATTTAGATGATTAATTGATACGTATATTTCATAATTGTTATGGAATATATGTTTAATTATTATTGGTTACACATGGCATCAATTTAAGGTTAAAGTGATAAATTTGATTTTTCACGACTTTAACTTTATATTTAATTTAATTAGATAATTTTCATTTGTGATAATTGTTATCACACATGCTTACTATTAATTGGTAACATGTGGCATGATTTATTAATTTGATTTTGGATCAAATTATTTTTTGCAAAATAGACCAAAATACCCCTAGTAAGTCGGCATTTGGTTTTTTAAAAGGGAAAATTTTTTCTTTTCTCTCTAATGGCTAAGCTTGGCTGAAACTTCATCTACCAAAACACTCTCCAATTTTCTTGATGATTAAAGAAGTAAAAGGAAGAAAATCAAGAAAAAGCTTTAGGAAATTAAGAGAATTAAAGGTAATCATCAATATCCCTAAGCTTGGAAAGCATGTTTCTTTTTCTTGATCATCTAGATAGATTCTAGGGTTTCTTATTTTCTTAAAAATTTGGGTGTTTTTGATTTGGAAGATGTAATTGAAGGTTTGGTGCATGTGTGAAGTTGAATTGAAAGATATTATTGTAATATTTGTTCAATTTGATCATTTGATGATATGTTGCCATTCCACTCTTGTAATGCCTAGAATTATTCTTGGGTACTTCATTGATGGTGGCTTGGATTGGTGTTGTGATTAATTGGATTAATGTTAAGAAAATTGGATTAAAGCATGAAATATTGATATTTTTGCCTTTTGGATCAGATCTGGAAAAAATATTTTTATGGTGATAAAAATTATGGCATATAAATGTATTGGATGTGTTTTAGGTGTTGGAATAATTTCCGGAAACTGTTTCGGAGTTGAAATATGCGAAAATGGTGAAAAACGGTATTAACGGGTGACTTTTGAGCCAATCGGGTGACGGCTGGCCAAACAGTGAATTGGTCACTGTTCGGGCAGCCCATGAACTGCCCTAGTACTATTGGGACTGACTTGGGCAGCCCTCATGTGCATTGGGTAGTCGGTTCGGTCAAAAACACGTTTTATGCCATTTTGCGGAAAAATATTTTTGTAAAAATTTTGCGATGTTTCTTCACTATTTATGTCGTTATTTGATATCGAATAAATATGTTTAGGTGAAATATGTATGTATTATTCATATTGGATATTGAATAATTTATTCGATAATTTAAAAAGTTTTAGAATTATGATTTCACCCGAACCGCGAGCTTCTGCTGTGTCCGCGCCAAAACCCCAACAAAAATGGTATCTGAGCAGGTCTGATCGTTCATCCATTACATTTTTCATGCTTTACATATGATATATAATCCAATTTTGATGTTTGAACATGCATGTAATTTAGATATTTCTTGACTTTTCGGTTCTACGCTAATGGGAAACGTAACGGAAATTTAATGGTTAAATTAAGTTATGTTTTCTAAGGTAGAATTGAACTGTTTGGAAATTGATCTAAATTAAATTCTTCATTTGATGTAAAGCAAAGCTTTCTTGAGGAATATCTCTGCTTAAATAAGTCAGTAAAGTGACATGTATTGGATGCATGTTTCTTGCTCCATCTTGTCAATACGGTTTATAGGTATCTTACTATGGCTGCATCCGAGAAAGTTCCAAAGCAGTGAGGGTGTAGTTGATAGAATTTTATCCATGCCGGATGTATATTCGATACTAGACAAATTCAAGTGAAAGTGAAAATCCTGAACGTTCCAAAGCTGTCAGGACTACATCAGTAGCTTGAGTTTATCATTGGTAAGTGAAGTCTTGATACGACTCCTTGTGAATGTGCCAAAGTTGTCATAACGAGAAACGGTCAGGACCAAAATCAGGAGTCACAGTGAGTGTGATTGACAATGAGTTGTCTACCTAATGAATATACATAAGCGAGATCTTGCCAAAGCTGTGAGTCGAAATATATTCATGTGGTCCACCTCTCACTTGGAATTCGATTTAATTATTGAATTCCTATTTTTCGTTGGGGATTACGGTATTACGTAAAGTAATGGGAGATACTGCTGGTTTAAAAATCCGTAGTTAAAGCAATATGTAATATTATGGAAATTACCGCTTGTTTTTTTTTTTCCTTTATTCTATATTGTTAATAGAATTAAACTTCTAATCCACTGCATGCATATTTTTTGAATATTTTTTCTGACTTCACTTATGGTTGCGTATTTCTAGAATAGGTTCTAGAATGTTAGTAGACTTGGATATTGATAGATTAGTCTAAAACCATCGGGAACTGTTGTTCCAATTTTCTTGAAAATCAAGATGGTTAATGACTTAGTTACTAAGTCACGATAAGTAATCTAAATAGATATCTGTTTTAGGATATAATTATCTAGATAGAATAGTTTCTTGTGCGGTAAGAATTGACGTGAATCAGTTCATGTCTCGAGATTCTTGACTGCATTAAGAAAACTTCATTAGGTATTTGTTTATCTTATAATAACGTTTCTTGGCTCTAGTGACTTTTAGAAGTCACGTGTTTGACACAGTTTGCTAATCAACTATTTGCAATTGTTGTGAATAATTGAAGGCAAATTATAGTGCTTAAGAAATGAGATGTGTATAGTTGTGTATAGAGAATATTGATTCTCACAATACGACAACTGTAGGTATTGGATACCAAATCTCCCGTCTAGTTATTTAAAATAATGTTTAATGATTGTTTTGATAATTAATATCAGAACTTGCAACTATTGGATAGTTACTTGTTATTTATAACAATTGTTACATATTTTAATATGACTAGTAGTGTCATTGATGAAAAGATAAACATTAAGAAAAATATTCGGTTAACTAAATAACTAGTGTTTTATGAGATTTTATCATATAAGTATTAGATGCTTATTATGTATGGTAAAGGATGGTCTGATACAAGATCACACCATATATCCTTATCCATTTAATGAATATTGTATTAAGGATGTGATTAAATCTCATTTAACCAATTATCGTCTTTGAACCACAGATTTATTAAACTAATACATTAGATGTATGTAGTTTAATGAATTAGAAATTACCTTAGATAGTTTTATTTACTTCGTAACTTGGTTAATGAGATGTCATGACTTAGTTGTGTGTTTCTAAAAGTATATATATATATATTGAACGTCTTGAATGGTTCGAGAACTTTCAATGTGTTTCTAATGAAACGCGAATAGAATATTTTGAATGGTTCAAAGATATTCTATTTGAAGTGTTGAAAACTATATTTTAAAATTCTTTGTGAGTCTTTGAATTGTTCAAGGATGTTTGATATGATCAAAACATATAAATTTATGGCAATTAGTTCTAAATTTATTTAATGAATGTGTTTTTTACTCAATATTATTCTTCTACGATTCCATCGTGACATAATTGATCAAAGGGAGAAATCGAATCTTATATGATCTGATTCGCTTGATATTGAGTGTTACCGAATTAGTTTTCAATACTCTTAGGGATATGCCCATTGTAGGCACTGCATTTTTGCATGTAAGTCTCGATAATGAGTCTTGTATGGAGACACTACCTCTTTGACTGTGAAAGCCGCGGGAAACGGACGTTGGAAGGGAAAAGGTCAAGAATTGACACTTGGTTGGATTTAACTCGTTGGATTAGCTTCGGACTCGCTTGTTGGACCTCCGTTTCAAAGCACACCCTTAGCCCAAACCCCCGTAAGACACAAACCATGCCTAAATATCCCTAAAACCACACACCAAGCCCAATCCAAAATAATTAAAACATTTAAAATGCATGTCACAAATTAAATTGAAACCAATTATTCCCAAATTAAAATATCCAAATTAAATTTCATAAATAACATTCCTAATTAAAATAAATTACCTTCCTAATTAAAGAAATCATTTCCTTGTAACACACTAATTAAAAGATATCCCCCTAATTACATAATCTCCATTTCCTACCCAAATAAGGATAACCATTTCCCACCATTATAAAAGAGACCCTACACCAACACATTAAAACCCTGGCAGACTCACACAAAATAATAACCCTAAACATGCCCTTTTCTCCCCTCTCGGCACATTCACACATCATAAACACACACATACTTCACCTCACCCGTACATTGCCGCTTCAATAAACCAATTGTGCACATAAACACCGCCTGCCATTACCACTAAGCCAATTCACGTCACAGCCTGCCATTACCCATTCAGCCAGTTCACGCTTCAACCCCTCCACTCACACCAATAAGCCACACGTTGCCACTTCAACCTCAACCTCGTGTTGCCTCTCTTCATTCAACACGCATGCCCTACTCACGCACCACAACAAGCCAAAAGCCTCTCACAGCCGCACCAAAACAAGCCCACAAAGCCTTCGCACAAGCCACCAAATACACTGCCCAAAGTGCCGCATCTAGCCCTCTTCACAGCCCCGAATACACGCCTAAACAGACTTGAAACAGCCCCAAAAACCCCCCTCAAAGTCAAGCCCAAACAACCCCGCATTGCCCTCCACTGCACGCCCAAAACAGCTCACTGCACTGTCTCTCTCACTGCTGCATATTAGCCCACTGCACTGCCCAGTTTTTCACTCCAATTTGACCCATAAAACAGTCCAGAAAATACCCTAAAACTGCACTAAAAAATTGCATAAAAACCCTCCTCAAAACCATCAAAAACTGCATCCAATACCCCTCCAAAATGCCCAAAAAGTCCCCCTGAAATAACCAAAATAGTGGCCTAGAAACAGCAGCAAAATAGCAGCGAAACGGAATAAAAACAGCAGCCCGAACAGTAAAACAGCGAGGAAAGACGTTGAGTTAGTGAACCGAAAGAGTTGCGGATCATTCACCCTTCCAACGGACATGTAATGCCCTTTCGTGAGGCGATAAAAAAGGTTAGACCTGAGGGTACCTTTTTATTTATTATCTTTCGTTTATTTTGTTTATTTTAAAAATATTATCGCATGAGAGTCGTTTGAGGCATGATGTGATTGTTGGATGAGCGGAATATGTGTTCCCTTTTGTGGTATATAGGATGGAAACCCGGATGTAAATTCCGTAGCCGAATCCGAATGGACAGTAGTGCAGTTTGTACTCGGGATACAGCGCCACGTACCACTTAAGAGATACGTATTTCGTCTCATCCAAACTTGTGTTTGAGTATAATGTTGTTCGTAGATTATTTAGTTATTATTTAAAGCATGATGTAGTTTAGTTTATTGTTTATTTTCAAGCATGATTATGTTATTTTATGCATGGTATTTTGTTTACTTTATGATTATGTTTAAATAATTATTTGTTTATTTTGGTTTAATGGCTCAATGTGCTCATTGTGTGATATTGCGTGTTTGCCGTTTAAATACTTATTTTTGGGCATGCAAACTTAGATTATGAGTTATTTTGATGAATGCATACTAGATGTAGATTACCCTTGAGCATGAATGTTGAATAGATTCGGTTAGTTTATTGCACAAATCATATCATCACAAGTGACATAAGTAAGGGACCATTCCGAACCAAATGGTTTGAGGTCTGCCCTTGCGAGGGATGAGTGCGGCCATAAATCTTTGTCCCAGTTCACACTGGGTGGCGACTTCATGTTATTTCTCCGGTTTAGTTCCTCCGCGTACTACTCTGTACTCCCAACTAGGTCGCGAGCCTAGAACAGCGTCGTCAAGTTCTGTGTCCTACAATCTGGCGACTCCACTGTGGATAGAGAATTGGCCCCGAAATCATGTCTTGTGATGTGTATAATTTATGCTTTAGTTTACCGTTCCTATAGTGGGTTGAAAGGGGTTTAATCAAAGGCACTTTTAAGGCTAGGTAATGGTTTGGTGTCTTCCTTCACTCACTACCTTTCTATAAGGAAAAGCTGTGAAGGCACCTAGATAATCATCTACTCGTAGCCTACTGTGATGGACTAATTTGGAGGACCCGTTGTTTATTCATGTCACCAATCGATAAGAGCCTAAGAGGCTTGGGTATTTAAGAGAGTTCGCTTCACCCTCCCTCTAGGGAATCTACAACGGGAAATCCATTTGACAGTCAGTCACACACCATAACTCGTTGGCACGTACCGTGAGGTATAAAAAAGGTGCGCTCACTTGGTCGCTTGAACCCTTGAGTGGGGAGTCCTAGTTGTGGGAAATCCTTCGTCAGCGAGAGCCTTTGTCCACACTCCCGTAAACCCGTATAAAAACCATAGTTGAATATCCTACATAAGTTTCCTCTTTATGCTTTTGATAACCACATGCATATTATATCTCATACATAGCATACATCTCATGCATACATGCATCATGTTAACCCCTTGTCTTAAAAGTCATCATAGATATCTGTTGGGTTAGAGAAGAAAAAAAGGTTTGTCAAGGAGAGTTTAACAAACATGGGTAGCGAGGAAAATGAAATCGAGAAACAGAAAACCTTACAGCAAGGATAGAAAGACCATTGGGGGGCCTTCAAAAAAAAAGAGAAAAAAAAAAGAGAAGAAAAAAGAAAAGAAAAAAGAGAGAAAAAAAATTTGTTTGATTTTTAGTCCTTGATAGTTAGACATAAGTCCGGTGATGAAATTGATTGCTTTAGAGTGAAACTTTAGAAACGATAAACCATTGACGTGCTTTTATCTGATGCTTTGAGTAATTGATCTATGTTAGACTCGTAAGCACTTGATTATGGTTCTTAGCAGTGAAAACCCGAGTAGCTAGCAAAGTGACTAGTCGAAGAAATTGTAGTTCGGTGAATGACCGTTTGCTTAGATGTCTATCTTGATTTGCTTGTGTTATGATGTGTGGTATGGTTGAAAATAAAAGAAAAGTCTCTAAAGAAAAGAATTGAACCGCCTATAACTGATTAGCGTGAAGCTACCCATGGGCGAGTATTAGGACCACCATAGGAGAAATGCTACCTTAAAGGGTAGGTGCGTTGAAAAAAAAATGGAAAAAAAAAAAAAAAGAAAAGAAAAAAAGAAGTTCAAAATGAAAAGAAAAAAAAAGAGACAAAAAAGAAAGAAAACCATACCACATTGAGCACAGAGAAGCAACTGTAGGCATAATTGAGACATCTATGTTGGTTTGACCCATTGATCCCGATTTTTTGACGAAATCATTGAGTTGACTTACCTGGGGATGAATCTGCGAAGGAACCTTTGAACACACAGAGTCTGACTTAGATCATTTATTCAAAGACTTGGATTTGAGTGGCACTGAGTGTTTTGAAAGTTCTTTGGTTTCAATACTGGGCATTCTTTGAGGACGATAATATGTGTAGCTATTGGGACTATTTCGTAGCATGTGATACAATATGATGATATGGAATGCCACATCACGTGGTCCACCTTGACCTAATGTAAGCAGCGGAAGACTGGGGGCGACCAGCCTACCACCCCGCAAATAAAGGATGTACCGAGAACTCGAGCCGTGAGATAGAAGAGGACTGAACAATCACCAGAAAAGAACTGGCAGAAGGAAACGGAAAACAGGCCTAGGGAGCGAATAAAGATTTTTGTAAACAAGAAGCACCGAGGAGCACAAGGAAGACCTAACCCATCGGAATAGGAAACACATTCATGCATGCATGCATACACGGCATATACACGCAATCTTTGTCTTGTTTTTGTTCGCAGGGTTTAAAGAAAATGAGAAAGCGGCAAATACAAGCCAACCAGAAACAGCAACATAACATCATCGGTTTCGGGAATGAATCCCAAGGCCGAGGCCCACACTTTATCAGTAGTTTCGGGAATGAATCTGGGAATGAATCCCAGGGTCGAGGCCCACTTCATCAGAGTTTTGGAATGAATCCCAGGGTCGAGGCCTACATCGTCAGAGTTTTGGAATGAATCCCAGGGTCGAGGCCCACATCGTCAGAGTTTTGGAATGAATCCCAGGGTCGAGGCCCATATCGTCAGAGTTTTGGAAGGAATCCGGGAATGAATCCCAGGGTCGAGGCCCACATCTTCAGAGTTTTGGAATGAATTCGGGAATGAATCCCAAGGTCGAGGCCCACATCAGCATCAGTTTTGGGGATGAGTCCTAGGGTCGAGGCCCACATCAGCAGCAGTTTTGGGGATGAGTCTCAGGGTCGAGGCCCACATCAGCATCAGTTTTGGGGATGAGTCCCAGGGTCGAGGCCCACATCAGTATCAGTTTTGGGGATGAATCTCAGGGTCGAGGCCCACATCAACAGTAGTTTTGGGGATGAGTCCCAGGGCCGAGGCCCATACATCAGTATCAGTTTTGGGGATGCGTCCCAGGGTCGAGGCCCACATCAGTATCAGTTTTGGGGATGAGTCTCAGGGTTGAGGCCCATATCAGTTTCAGTTTTGGGGATGAATCCCGGGGGCAAGGCCCGCGTCAGCATCAATATCAGTTTTAGGGATGAATCCTGGGGGCAAGGCCCACAGCAGCATTGATATCAGTTTTAGGGATGATTCCCAGGGTCGAGGCCCACATCAGTGAGTTTCGGGAATGAATCATAGGGCCGAGGCCTCATTGTCAGAATTTTAGAATGAATCCGGGAATGAATCCCAAGGCCGAGGCCCGCATCATCAGAGTTTTGGAATGAATCCGGGAGTGAATCTCAGGGCCGAGGCCCGCATCGTCAGAGTTTTGGAATGAATCGAGGGAATGAATCTCAGGGCCGAGGCCCACATCGTCAGAATTTGGAATGAATTCGGGAATGAATCCCAAGGTCGAGGCCCACATCAGCATCAGTTTTGGGGATGAGTCCTAGGGTCGAGGCCCACATCAGCAGCAGTTTTGGGGATGAGTCTCAGGGTCGAGGCCCACATCAGCATCAGTTTTGGGGATGAGTCCCGGGTCGAGGCCCACATCAGTATCAGTTTTGGGGATGAATCTCAGGGTCGAGGCCCACACTTTATCAGTAGTTTCGGGAATGAATCCCAGGCCGAGGCCCACATCAGTATCAGTCTGGGGGCGAGGCCCACATCAGTATCAGTTTTGGGGATGAGTCTCAGGGTTGAGGCCCATATCAGTTTCAGTTTTGGGGATGCGTCCCAGGGTCGAGGCCCACATCAGTATCAGTTTTGGGGATGAGTCTCAGGGTTGAGGCCCATATCAGTTTCAGTTTTGGGGATGAATCCCGGGGGCAAGGCCCGCGTCAGCATCAATATCAGTTTTAGGGATGAATCCTGGGGGCAAGGCCCACAGCAGCATTGATATCAGTTTTAGGGATGATTCCCAGGGTCGAGGCCCACATCAGTTGAGTTTCGGGAATGAATCATAGGGCCGAGGCCCTCATTGTCAGAATTTTAGAATGAATCCGGGAATGAATCCCAAGGCCGAGGCCCGCATCATCAGAGTTTTGGAATGAATCCGGGAGTGAATCTCAGGGCCGAGGCCCGCATCGTCAGAGTTTTGGAATGAATCGAGGAATGAATCTCAGGGCCGAGGCCCACATCGTCAGAATTTGGAATGAATCCAGGGAATGAATCCCAGGCCGAGGCCCACATCATCAGAGTTTTGGAATAAATCCGGGAATGAATCTCAGGGCCGAGGCCCACATCGTCAGAGTTTTGGAATGAATCCAGGGAATGAATCCCAGGGCCGAGGCCCACATCGTCAGAATTTGGAATGAATCCAGGTAATGAATCACAGGGCCGAGGCCCACGTCGTCAGAATTTGGAATGAATCCAGGGAATGAATCCAGGGAATGAATCTCAGGGCCGAGGCCCACGTCGTCAGAATTTGGAATGAATCCCAGGGCCGAGGCCCACGTCGTCAGAATTTGGAATTAATCCAAGTAATGAATCCCAGGGCCGAGGCCCACATCAGCATCAGTCTGGGGGCGAGGCCCATATTAGCATCAGTATCAATCTTGCCGGGTATGGCACTCTGGGGGCGAGGCCCACATCATTATCGGTATCAGTGTTGCCGGGTATGGCACTCTGGGGGCGAGGCCCACATTAGTTCAGTATCATTCTTGTCGGGTATGGCACTCTAGGGGAGAGGCCCACATCGTTATCCGAATCAGTCTTGCCGGGTATGGCACTCTGGGGACAAAGCCCACACCTTTATCAGAATCAGTCTTGCCGGAATGGCACTCCGAGAATGGAGCAAGGTTCGGGAATGAACAAGCCGAGAATGGCACTCCGAGAATGGAGCAGAGTTCGAGAATGAACAAGTCGGGAATGACACTCCGAGAATGGAGCACAGTTCGGGAACGAACTAGCCGGGAATGGCACTCTGAGAATGGAGCAGAGTTCGAGAATGAACATGCCGGGAATGGCACTCCGAGAATGGAGCAGAGTTCGAGAATGAACAAACCGAGAATGGCACTCTGGGAATGGTAGATCAGCATCAGCATCAGTTCGACCGGGTATGGCACTCTGGGGTGAGGCCCACATCATTATCAGTATCAGTCTTGCTGGGTATGGCACTCTGGGGGCGAGACCCCCATCACATATCAGTTTCAGTTTTACCGGGTATGACACTCTGGGGGCGAGGCCCACATCAGACATCATATCAGTTTTGCCAGGTACGACACTCCGGGTATGGAGATATTTCGGTGACACCTTGGGTATAAGGTTTAGCTTGCCAGGTACGGCACTCCGGGTATGAAGATATTTCGGTGACACCCTAGGTACGAGGTTTAGCATGCCAGGTACGGCACTTCGGGTATGGAGATATCACTGCGACACTCTAGGTATGGAGACGCAACTGCGACACCTCGGGTATAGGGTTTAGTACGCCAGGTATGGCACTCCGGGTATGAAGACATCACTGCGACACTCTAGGTATGGAGACGCAACTACGACACCCTAGGTACTGGGTTTAGCACACCAGGTATGGCATTGTGGATTACCGCGACACCCTAGGTACGGGGTTTAGCACGCCAGGTACGGCATTATGGACTACCGCGACACCCTAGGTACGGGGTTTAGCACGCTAGGAATGGCATATTATCAAATTCAGTTCGGAGCAACAGGCAAACCAGGTGACAGCTGTCGAGCCAGGTAAGTAAAAATGCATTGCACGTACTTTGATAAGATTGTCATTGTCACACACTGCACAAGTCCCATCAAAGTGGGGGCGACTATAGGCACTGCATTTTTACATGTAAGTCCCGATGATGAGTCTTGTATGGAGACACTACCTCTTTGACTGTGAAAGCCGCGGGAAACGGACGTTGGAAGGGAAAAGGTCAAGAATTGACACTTGGTTGGATTTAACTCGTTGCATTAGCTTTGGACTCGCTTGTTGGACCTCCGTTTCAAAGCACACCCTTAGCCCAAACCCCCGTAAGACACAAACCATGCCCACATATCCCTAAAACCACACACCAAGCCCAATCAAAAATAATTAAAACATTTAAAATGCATGTCACAAATTAAATTGAAACCAATTAAAATTAAACTTAAATTAAATTAAATTCCCAAATTAAAAGATCCAAATTAAATTCCATAAATAACATTCCTAATTAAAAAAAATAACCTTCCTAATTAAAGAAATCATTTCCTTGTAACACACTAATTAAAAGATATCACCTTAATTACACAATCTCCCTTTCCTACCCAAATAAGGATAACCCTTTCCCACCATTATAAAAGAGACCCTACACCAACACATTAAAACCCTGGCAGACTCACACAAAATAATAACCCTAAACATGCCCTTCTTTCCCCTCTCGGCACATTCACACATCATAAACACACACATACTTCACCTCACCCTTACATTGCTGCTTCCATAAACCAATTGCGCACATAAACCCCTCAACGTAACCCACTCACATCAATAACACCGCCTGCCATTACCACTAAGCCAATTCACGTCACAGCCTGCCATTACCCATTCAGTCAGTTCACGCTTCAACCCATCCACTCACGCCAATAAGCCACACGTTGCCGCTTCAACCTCAACCTCATGTTCCCTCTCTTCATTCAACATGTCTACCCCACTCACGCACCACAACAAGCCAAAATCCCTTCATAGCTGCACCACAACAAGCCCACAAAGCCTTCGCACAAGCCACCAAACACACTCCCCAAACTGCTGCATCTAGCCCTCTTCACAGCCCCGAATACACGCCTAAACAGACCTTGAAACAGCCCCAAAAACCCCCCCTCAAAGTCACGCCCAAACAGCCCCCGCATTGCCCTCCACTGCACGCCCAAAATAGCTCACTGCACTGTCTCCCTCACTGCCGCATATTAGCCCACTGCACTGCCCAGTTTTTCACGCCAATTTGACCCATAAAACAATCCAGAAAACACCCTAAAACTACAATAAAAACTGCATAAAAACCTTCCTCAAAACCATAAAAAACTGCAGCCAATACCCCTCCAAAACCCCCAAAACAGTCCCCTGAAACAACCAAAATAGTGGCCTAGAAACAGCAGCAAAACAGCAGCGGAACGGAGTAAAAACAGCAGCTCGAACAGCAAAACAGCGAGGAAAGACGTTGAGTTAGTGAACCGAAAGAGTTGCGGATCATTCACCCTTCCAATGGACGTGTAACGCCCTTTCGTGAGACGACAAAAGAGGTTAGACCTGAGGGCACCTTTTTATTTATTATCTTTCGTTTATTTTGTTTATTTTAAAAATATTATCGCATGAGAGTCGTTTGAGGCATGATGTGATTGTTGGATGAGAGGAATATGTGTTCCCCTTTGTGGTATATAGGATGGAAATCCAGACGTAAATTTCGTAGCCGAATTCGAATGGACAGTAGTGCGATTTGTACTCGGGATACAACGCCACGTACCACTTATGAGACACGTATTTTATCTCATCCAAACTTGTGTTTGAGCATAATTTAGTTCATAGATTATTTAGTTATTATTTAAAGCATGATGTAGTTTAGTTTATTGTTTATTTTCAAGCATGATTATGTTATTTTATGCATGGTATTTTGTTTAGTTTATAATTATGTTTAAATAATTATTTTTTTATTTTGGTTTAATGGCTCAATGTGCTCATTGTGTGATATTGCGTGTTTGCCGTTTAAAGACTTATTTTCGAGCATGCAAACTTAGATTATGAGTTATTTTGATGAATGCATACTAGACGTAGATTAACCTTGAGCATGAATGTTGAATAGATTCGGTTAGTTTATTACACAAATCATATCATCACAAGTGACATAAGTAAGGGACCATTCTGAACCCAACGGTTTGAGGTCTTCCCTTGCGAGGGGTGAGTGCGGCCTTAAATATTTTCCCCAGTTCACACTGGGTGGCTACTCCATGTCATTTCTCCGGTTTAGTTCCTCCACGGACTACTCCGTACTCCCAACTAGGCCGCAAGCCTAGAACAGCATCGTCAAGTTCTGTGTCCTACACTCATGCAACACTAATTCAGCTTTTTAATTTAGGTTCCATTAGTTTCTATAGTTACGTACGTGATATGTATAAGTAGAAAATTCGAATCTTAAAAAGTTTGAGATTTGAATCTTTCTTTTATATAAAGGTTATATAATTGAAAGTACTTACGCCTCGGAGGTACAAGTAAAAGTTATCATTTATTCTATTTAATAGAATATTATATTCTATTTGACAGAATATCTTTTCTACGATCCCGAGTAATAAAATTATTTTATTACTTAGTGTGTAACATCAGATGTTAAAGATTGAAGAAAAAGACTTGACTTATTGAAGTCAAATGTGAGAGTGATAAACTATAAATTAAACTACGTAATTAATAGGATGAAAAGACCCTTAGAAAACTTCCATATAAGTCCAATAGGATGTCAGAATCAATTGCAAAGTATTTGATACTTAATGGTTCTACTATTTTCTTATCGAAGAAAATTATCCTATAACTTATAGTGGAAGCGATATTTGATATCGATTTTGGAAGTTAGCATTAAACCATAGATCTAAGATTGTTTATAGCTTACTACAATTAAGTTTTGAACTTGATTGAGCTTTCGTTATGAATCGTTCATAAAATGTGTAAATTGTTTGCGCAGTAAAAGCAAAGTGAGCTTATTGAAGGTTTGACCTTTATAGTATGACAGTGAGAAAAGTTATACTCAGTAATCTATTGTAGATTCTGAGAAAACTTGTCTCAAGTCGCACTAATTGAACAATTAAAGATTTGTTGGTTAATGTTGATATTAAACTATGTATTTTGGCTAAAGAATGCAAATGGGCGTTCCTGAATGTTTTCTTCGAATGAGAAATCCATTGTGGTTTCTTTGTTTGAAGAGTTCATTCTAGAATGGCCCTAGAGTTCGTATTCTGCTAAGATCACAGTTTGATATACTAGCTTATAGAGCCTATTGTAGACTCAAATAAGCTTTCCAGAAATCTATGTTTTCTAATTTTGATAACAGTTAGATTGTCTGATTTTATCAAATGATACAGAATACATATTTGATAATAGGGTCAGTAGAAGCGTACAAATTTCTTTCTAGTGTTATATATTCTAACGACGTTGTCATTATTCATGTAATAATGAGATGTTTGTGAGGTAAAATGTTTGTCTAAGTCGTCTTTTCTCCGTGAAAACAGTGAGAGTAGTCTCTGTTATATTTGATATAAAGTTTTATATATGATATAAAACTAAGAGACTTGTGAGATACTCTCATTAGTCGTGCATTAGATATGATCTAATAAAGGACGCAGCAAGATTATCTGTGTGGCAGTTAGTATAACTGTTTGACAGTTAGTGTGTCTCTTAAATATAGTATTTATCTTTCATAAAGGATGATTCCTTTGTCGAAAGAAAAATTGATTAGAATGTCTAATCAATCTTATGCATTATAGGATGATGGCATAATGAATACTATATTATGTACGATTATAGATATCAATTTAATTATAATTACTACGAATTATTTTGATATGATGTAAACCATAGGATGTGTCTTGAAACATGTTCTTTGTTATCTTTGAGATATTAAGAACGATTTTCTTATTCATGGAGAATATAATCTGCAACCATTAGGGTCAGATTAGTTTTGAGTCTAATTATGATGTTAGATGGTCTACGTCATATAAAGTCAGAAAAGATGCAGTGGGAGTGTCACCGTTGATTTTACTGAATCAGTAGAATTAGTTGTAACTTATGAAGTTGCATAGTGACCTTATAAATTAGAAGTTTTGATATTAGTATTATGTTTGTGATTATCTACATAGTATTTTGGATTTGATCTCTAAATATATAGACAACTTAATAGCTATAGCACAATATTGATATCGCGTCCGAGTCATATTGATGTAGGACTTGGGTTTTACAAAATATGAATGATGATGGTTAGGGGAAACGATTGGGTTTGTTGGACAAACTTAATTTGTTAAAGCGGGCTTACTTGTTGTTGCCTACCTTTTGAGTGCTAGGTGAGCTCTTGAGGGCCATAAGTATGTGATACATATTTAGATGTGTATATGATACCGTGGATTGGCTCTAGAGCAAGTGAGAGAAATTGTTAGGGTTGGTGCTCAGAGTGCCAATCCGGATCGTATTTATGTCCGATTCATGAATACGATCAATGTCTTTTTCCATAATATTACTTATTTAATGGTAGCATCTCTTGTATTTTATATACATATTCGATCTAATTACGATTAGATATCTAATTATGATTAGATTGAAACTAAATCTGATTTAGTGATACGTGTATATTGGACAAAGACCCTAGGATTTAATATGTAGTGCGCAGTTACAACGTAGTTTGTAATTGACATTGGGAAGCGTCATTATAAGTTGTATATCCTTAAATAAAGTTCCTGGTCAAGATTTACTAACACGGGTCGGTTAGTAAAATCCGCTGAGATCATTACATGTCATATATCGTGACTTTGTCCGATGGTTTATCCCAATGAACCATGAGTCTTGGGAGACTCGTATAGACATGTAGGTGTTTATTTGATAAACATTGAACGACTCACTGAATATTTCCTAATAGATTGTACACCAACGTCAATAGGAATCTTCTCGAGTTGAGCGAGCATAGTAGTCCTTCGACTTGAGATACCACAGTGGATATATGAGTTATCCTCCACACTTTGATGGCAGTCACGTCACCGATCTATTTAGATCAGACCTCCGCCTGTTCGTTGGGTGTGGACCGATGCTCATGATATCCAGTGCGTATCAAGAAAGAATCCGCCAGTCCTGTGTACAGGGCATAGGTATCATAAACGTGTTTGCGATCTAGTAAATCCATGGTCGTGGTTTAACTTCGAAAGCGAGTTCCGAGTGTTATTTAAATATGGTAAATTTTAAAGTCGACTATATTATATCATAAGGAGTTGAAGTTATTATCTATATCTCAGGTATAATATGGATAGCCTGTGACGGAGGGATTATATGTATGTAATGACCTCAGCTTGCATAGTTTAGCGAGATTATCTGTGGTCGTCATAATTCTTGAGTGGGTGAATTATGGACACGAAATTGGATTTCGTGACGGATAAACCTAAACTTAGAGAGTCCCATAATATGAAGTGTACTTGTTGAGCACTTGGGCATCGCGTTATGAATAATACAGATTATTCATAATACTTCACCGGATTAAATGAGTTCATTCGAATCGTTTAAACGGTTAAACGAAGATACATGCATAGGGGCATTTTTTGGTCAATCGTAATTATTGTATATTTATATTTGATACATAATTTGATTAGATACACATTAATTAATAGTCAAATGAGATTTTGACTCATGTCACTTTTATACATATTTTATTTAATGTAAATAAAATACACATGAATTAATAATTATATTAATTAATTATTTGGATATTTAAATGTTAAATATTTAGATGATTAATTGATATATATACATTTCATAATTGTTATGGAATATATGTTTAATTATTATTGGTTACACATGGCATTAAATTTAAGGTTAAAGTGTTAAATTTGATTTTTCACTACTTTAACTTTATATTTAATTTAATTAGATAATTTTCATTTGTGATAATTGTTATCTCACATGCTTATTATTAATTGGTAGCATGTGGCATGATTTATTAATTTGATTTTGGATCAAATTAATTTTTGTAAAATTGACCAAAATACCCCTAGTAAGTCGGCATTTGGTTTTTTAGAAGGGAAATTTTTTTCTTTTCTCTCTAATGGCAAGCTTGGCCGAAACTTCATCTACCAAAACACTCTCTAATTTTCTTGATGATTAAAGAGGGAAAAGGAAGAAAATCAAGAAAAAGTTTTAGGAAATTAAGAGAATTAAAGGTAATCCTCAATATCCCTAAGCTTGGAAAGCATGTTTCTTTTTCTTGATCATCTAGATATATTCTAGGGTTTCTTCTTTTCTTAAAAATTTGGGTGTTTTTGATTTGGAAGATGGAATTGAAGGCTTGATGCATATGTGAAGTTGAATTGAAAGACATTATTGTAATATTTGTTCAATTTGATCATTTGATGATATGTTGCTATTCCACTCTTGTAATGCCTAGAATTGTTCTTGGGTGCTTCGTTGGTGGTGGCTTGGATTGGTGTTGTGATTAATTGGATTAATGTTGAGAAAATTGGATTAAAGCATGAAATATTGATATTTTTGCCTTCTGGATCAGATCTGGCAAATTATGTCATATAAATGTATTGGGTGTGTTTTGGGTGTTGGAACAATTGCCAGAAATTGTTTCGGTGTTGAAATATGCGAAAATGACGAAAAATGGCGTTACCGTGTGACTTTTGAGCCAACCGGGTGACGGCTACCCAAACAGTGAATTGGTCACTCTTCGGGCAGCCCATGAAATGCTCTAGTACTGTTGGGGCTGACCTGGGCAGCCCTCATGCATTGGGTAGTCGGTTCGGTCAAAAACGTATTTTATGCCATTTTACGGAAAAATATTTTCGTAAAAATTTCGCGATGTTTCTTAACTATTTATGTCGTTATTTGATATCGAATAAATATGTTTAGGTGAAATATGAATGTATTATTCATATTAGATATTGAATAATTTATTTGGTAATTTAAAAAGTTTTAAAATTACGATTTCACCTGAACTGTGAGCTTCCGATGCGCCCGCGCCAAAACCCCAACAATAACATCATTTAATAAAATAAGATCTTATCCGCTATTAAGTTTGGAATTTATGTCATGGAGTTACAAGATTAGTTCCCAATAAATTAAAGATTATGTAGTGACAGGGAACCTTGTAGATGAAGGTGGCCTTGAGGAAAATCGACAAAAACGGTTGGCTGGGACCCCCAAATATGACCCAAAATTAAAGTACCCAAATTTAGAGAAATTTTAATTTTTAATATTTAATATAACTTGTATATTTTTTATCATTTATCAATAGATGCCTCAATTTAAAATTTTATCTAGATTTCCATAAAACTTATGATAACTCAAGGCCGTCCCTAGTTATAGATGATAAGGTTTGATTCGATAATATGAAATCATACAAGTATAATCAAACTTTATGGCTAAATTCGATGCAATCTTCCTATAGAAAGGATGTTTTTTTTCTTGACATACTCAAAGCATCCCGAGAGTTTTTGCAACATAAAGGATCCTCTTCACATGGATTCACATGATCTTGTAACTAATCATACCCTAATATATTATTTGATTAATTAATTATTACTTAGTCATAGTTGCATACAACATGATCTAATGGTAAAGCATCTATATACCAACATCGGATCAAATAATCTAATCATCATGATTGAGGATCCGTATGGTATTGTGGCAAAAAAAAAAAAAAAACTCCTCGGATAAAATAAATTTATGACAAAACTCATAATGATAAAAGTATTATTATAAGTTTTAGATTAATTTACTGTAATATATATATAATCAATTAATTAGCTTAAAAGCCAGAGCTACATGTGTTTATCGATTAGAGTAACAACTCTCCAACAGCAGTAATAAACAGAGATAATTTTTAATTAACATAAGTTTCTCCTTTTATTAGCATATATGAAAGTGCAAGCAAGCCCTAGCTATATGTAAAAGTGTAACAATCATTAGAATGTCTAGTTAATTTTATACATCATATGATGATGACATAATGAATACTATATTAAGTACGATTAGAGATATCAATTTAATCGTAATTGTTACGAGTTATTTTGAAAACCTCTAGACCATAAGATGGGTCTTAAAACATATTCTTTATTATCTTTGAGATATTAAAAGCGAGTTTCTTATTAATAGAAAATAAATCTGCAACCATTAGGGTCAGATTGGTTTTGAGTCTAATTATAACGTTAGACAGTCTACGTCATAAAGAGTCAGAAAAGATACAGTGAGGGTGTCACGGATGATTCTACTGTATGAGTGGAATTTGTAGCAACTTATGAAGTATTGACTTATGAAGTTGGATAGTGACCTCGTGGATTAGAAGTTTGTTATTAATGTTGTGTTTACGGTTGTCGACATAGTATTTTGGATTTGATCCGTAAATAGACAACTTAGTAGCTGAAGCACAATGTTGATATAGCATATGAGTCATATTGATGTAGAACTTAGTTTCTACAATATATATATATATATATATATAAATGATGCTTGCTAAGGAAAATGATTGTGTTTGTTGGACAAACTCAATCTGTCATAGCGGGCTTACTTGTTGTTACCTACCTCTTGAGCGCTAGGTGAGTTCTCGAGGGCTATGAGTATATGATACACATTGGGATGTGTATATGATACCATGGAATGACATTAGAGGAAGTGGGAGAAATTGTTAGGGTTGGTGCTCTGAGCGCCAATCCGGATCGTATTTATGTCTGATTCATGAATACGAGCAATACCTTTTTTTCATGATATTACTAATTTAATGGTAGCACCTCTTGTCTTTTATATATGTATTTGATCTAATTTCGATTAGATTGAAACTAAATCTGGTTTAGTGATCTGTATATATATTAGACAAATACCCCAAGATTTAAAACGTAGTGTACAGTTACAACATAGTTTGTAATTGACATTGGGAAGTGTCACTATAAGTTGTATATCCTCAAATTAAGTTCCTGGTCAAGATTTACTGACACGGATCGGTTAGTAAAATCCGCTGAGACCAGTACATGTCGTATATCGGACTAGGTCTGATGGTTTATCCCAATGAACCATGAGTCTTGGGAGACTCGTATAGACGTGTAGGTGTTTATTTGATCAACACTGAACGACTCACCGAATATTTCCTAATAGATGGTACACCAATGTCAATAGGAATCTTCTCGGGTTCAGTAGCATGGTGATTCTTTGACTTGAGATACCACTGTGGATATATGAGTTATCCTCCACACTTAGATGGCAGTCACGTCACCGATCTATTTAGATAAGACCTCTGCATGTTCGTTGGGTGTGGACTCATGCTCATGATATCCTGTAAGTATCAAGAAATGATCCGTCAGTTCTGTGTACATAGCATATGTAGTCCATAATTGATTAGCAATCTGTTAAATCTATGGCCATAGTATACTTCGGAAGTGAGTTCCGAATGTTATTTAGAGATTGCTAATAGATACGTCGACAAGATTATTCCTATAGAGATTTGACGTTTATATCTATATCTCTGGGATAATCCGGATATCTGTGACGGAGGGATTTTACGTATGCAGTGACCTCGACCTGTATGATTCAACGAGTTTATCTGTGGTCGTCATAATTTACAGGTGGGTGAATTATGGACACGAAATTGGATTTCGTTACGGATATGCCTGAATCTAGAGAGTCTCGCTAATGAAATATACTCGTAGAGTACTAGGGCAACTGTTATGAATAATACTGATTATTTATAACTCGTTTAAATAGTTAAACAAAAAATACATGCTAACGGGACCTAACAATCATTTCTGAATTAATGTGTATTTGTATTTAATACTTGATTTTATTAAATACACATTAATAAAATATCAATTTGTGATATTTGGCATATATCATTAATATATGTATTTGAGATATTTAATGTAAATATAATACATATATTTAAGATATTTATATTTAATTATTAATTGTTTAATTATTAAATAATTAATTAATTAAAATAATAAATATCATAATAATGATTTGCTTTATTAAAGTTGGAAAATGGCTTAATACCATTGGAACACTTTTGATTTGCTTTTTTAAAGTAAATAAAAGGTGGACTTATGAAAATTAAACAAATTGAAATAATTTTTTTTTTTTTTTGATGATTTGGCCATAATGAACAAAAGTGATACAAAATGGTTTGGATTGATTTTTGTTTTTCCAGTGAACAACAACGCAAGTTTCATAAAAAAAAAAATTGCAAAGAGAGTTCAAAGCATTTTGAAGGAAAAACAAAAGGAAAACTTACGCATTTTTGGAAAATTGATAAGTATTCCTCAACTTCCTTCAACATGAAAATTGTTTCAATTAATCTTAGCTTCAATTTGTGTAGCTAAGTTGATGTCTCTACTCTTAGAGTTTTTAATTAAATGAGTTTGAAGCTTGTTGGATGTGTTTAAGAATGTATGATTAATTTATAAGCTTATTAGTGTAATTAAGCTTAATAAATTAATTAGAGATTAAAGTTTTCATTCTAGAGTTGATTAGCCATTCATAATTAACCTAGAATTTTTCTTGATTAATTTCATGATGGTGAGACTTGATTGGTGTGATAATTGGATGATTAAAGTATTGAATTTTGTCAATTTAATGTAAATTGTGAAATTAGAGTAATTTATGATATTAGGTTCTTAACTCATTCCAATTTTGGGGCATTTCATATATATGATTTAATTTGATGTATATTTTAAGTATATTAAATTTGGGATTAATTGGATTTGATTTTGATGTGTTTTGAACAAATTGGGCCAAATTGCAATTAAAAGGAAAATCTGGGCAGTTTCTGTAATTCTGGAAACGTTTCTGGATTATGTTGTAATTTCTGATTTCATGTATTAGACATGTATAAATTATTTTGGGATTGATTTGGAATCAATTAAATATGTATTTAAATATTTAAGGACCAAAATGATTAAATTGTAAAACTTTGGGGTCTCATGCCAATTAATGATAAATCTGATTTTTCAGATAAAAATTTAGTTTTTATTTATTGAGTAATTAGAATAAATTGGTTTATTTTAATTTCCCAAGAAAAATATTTATCGGAAATTGTTTCGGAGTGAAAATACGCGAAAACGGTGAAAAACGATGTTATCGGGTAACAACTGCCCAAACAGTGAACTGGACACTGTTCGGGCAGCCCACGAACTGTCCAAATATTTTTGGGGCTGACCTTGGGAGTCTCCATGTGCATTGGTCGGGCGGTTCGGCTAGAAACGCGTTTTATACTATTTTGCGGAAAAACGTTTTCGCAAAAGTTTCGTGATGTTTCTATATTATTTATGTCATTATATGATATCGAATAAATATGTAACATCCCGGGCTATTTAGGCATTTTTGGTGTAAATATTAATTTCGTTTGAGAGGCCGTGTGAGCACGGGATTTATTCATACAGAAATATGGGAATTATTACACGAGAGATGAATTGTAGGTCCCCAAGTGGTGTGGCTGGTGGTGGTGTAGGGTGCAGGATCTCATCTTGAGGTTCTGGGTTCGAATCCAGGGGGTGCACTTCTTGTAAGAGCCTGGGACAGCCGGTGGTTTTTACCAGCGCTGCGGCCCAGAATGGGTGGTTTGGTGGCGGGGTTTCCATCGTTTCCAAAAAAAAAAAAAAAAAAAAAAAAAAAAAAAAAAAAAAAAAAAAAAAAAAAAAAGATGAATTGTAGAAATGAAGAATTAACTAGAAGGGGTAAAATGGGAATTTAACAATTAAAAATGAAAAGAAATAAAATCTAGATTTTTATTACACACATTTAATACACAAATCTAGATTTTTCCATATATATATATATTATAAACACAAAAGACACATTTTAATATCACACATGCACACAGCAGCACACACACAGAGCAAGAAACGCACATAGAGAGAAAGAGAGCAGAGACGAAAATAGAAGGGAGAAGAGAACGAGCAGAAACCGAGAGGGAAGAGAGAAGGAAGATAGGCCGAAAGGAATGAGAAACAAAGAAGAAAGAAATGGCCGAAGAAGAAGGCAAAGGAGAAAGGTTAGGCCGAAAACAAAAACAAAGAGAAGGACGAAGGATGAGAAAGAGAAAGAGCAGAGAGGAATTACCGAGAAGGAGGAAAGAAGGATTTCGCAATTGGACTTCTAATTTCAATCTGGGATGAAAATAGTAAGTAAATTATGCTATGATTTCTTTGAAATTTTATAATCGATTCATTTAGGGTTTTTAATTGGTTTCTAAAGTTTGCCCAGTAAGTGGATTATGAACATACATATGTGTATTATGTTGGGTGTGAAATTATGAAATGAAAATATGAAAAAGTAAACTATACTTGGTGATTAGTATGAATTTAGAAGGAAATTTTAAGATTAAAGGAGTTGTATAATTTGGGGGGAAGATTGGCAGTAGCCTTAGAAGTTACTTGAGTTAGGGCTTATGAAATTGAATAGGTGTGTTATGAATAAATGTTCTTAGTAGTGTTGATGGGGATGCTGTTGATAATATTAGGCAGTAAAATGGACAAAATGATAGTTTGATTTTGGGGCTGATTTCGGTAATGAAGGGGGGCTGGGTTCTGCTGTGTTTTAGACATGAAATACGTAATTTAATGTTAAAATTCATGCTAGAAATGGCCGGATTAAAAGGGATGATTAGGGCAGTGAGTAAAGACATTAGGTAGTAAGTTCTGTGTAGCAGCGTAATTTGAACAGTTCTTACTATTTCAGCCGCTAAATAAATTGTAGACCTCCAATTGATATACCGTAAAATTCTACCGGAACTAGACTCATAAAGGAATAACATATTAAAGATTCAGAATTGCTTGATTAAGGATGAAGTTATAGTAAATTTCGAAACTTGGCTGCCACGTGTGTGAACTGATTCTGTCCTCAATCGAATAATGGGTATTAAATCAGTTATAACTTGGGATTTAGGAAAAAACTAAATTGAAGTTCGTAGAAATCCACATAAATTAGACACATAGAGGATCATGTGATAAAAAAAGATCAGCTCTTAATTTAATCCTAATAAGGCGTAGTAAATTTTCAAAGTTAGGTAATTTATAGTGTATATTTAGCGCTATGTCAGAATTTGAGTTTGCGATACCTTAACTTACATATATTCGAATGGTTCTCTGTAAATCCGTAGGGAACCTTAATATGTTAAATTCTTAGCTAGCATATCTTATTTCATTTATTGTGCAAAAATTACTTTGTACCGACCTATTATAATAAATTTAGTTGTTTATAGATCAACGCCAGGAGTTCTAATCATCATCAACTCTGTGGACATTTCTAGTTTATTTCTAAAATTGTGAATGGATTCTTAAGTTATATTTAAATATTTTAAATATTATTTCACTTATGATTTTATGATTATATTGATAATACTTGAGATAAGCTTTGAGTGAGACATTTGTGATGCTTAGCCTCATTTTGAATTATGACGATTTTGAGATAAGTTGATATTTTTGAAAAGGTTATGATAACTTTAATATGATTTCGATGGTTGGAGATGATTTTAACGATGTGAGAAGTATATGCATATGTACGTTGTTGGTAGTATGAATGTATGTTAAATTAAATATGTTTGAGTGTGGGCAAGCATATTAATGATATTTTGAGTATATAGATCATAAGATAGTTGCAGATGGAGTGGAAGCATGTAATAAAGTATGGTGGTGATTAGTGAAAGCATAAGAAATGTATAGGCATGTTGTGCATTATGATTTTCATAAATTGAGTTGAAATAAAGAATGGTTTTGAAATTTAAGAGTTTTAAAGAAAAGTTTCAGATGCTTTTGAAAGAAAGGTTTTTCGGAAAATGATTTTTACAGTTTTCAGATTTAAAGCATGATTTTATGTTTTTCGGGGCATGAGGGAAAAACTCACCCCAGTATGTAACTTGAGATTCAGTTGGAATTGACGGATATCATATGGATTCGGGATTTGGGATTTGACCCATCCCAGCTGTACACTAATTGGAATTGACGGATTTAGACACATGTGCCTATGTGGAGGACTGGGGGACGCTCCTAGATCCTCAGCGCTCAGATGGTACATTTCTTCGGGCGGAGATGCGCCTTCGGGCCTACGGGCGGAGATTTGGTTTTCAGAAAAAGGATTTCAGATTTCAGATATCAGTTTTTCAGAAAAGGAGTTTTGAGATTTCAGATTTTCAGAAAATAATTTTCTAAGATACAGAGTTCAGTCTACAAATACAGTTTTCAAAGAAATTTTCTGGAAAGAAAAAGTAAAATAGAATTTTTCAGAAAATGGTTTTCAGAAAAAGATTTCAATAAACAGTTTTTCAGAAAAGGTTTTCATGAAGTATTTTATAAAAAGCATAGCATGTTAAAGTATAGTTCAATTCATAAGTTATGCATATAGATCGCACATTCTAGAAACCATTTGAGATGCATATAGCCGACATTAACGCATGTGAGCATTATTATGTTTATATGTATTTATGAATGATGTCTGTGTGAGTTGTTTGCTTGCGTGATAATATAATTACATTTATGTATGTATGCATGATTGAAGATGGTGTGACAAATGTTTGAAAGAAATAATAGTTGATAACTCTGATTTGATGATATTTCAATGAGATAAAAGAAAGATAATTATAATAAATGTCCGAACTAGATTAGAAAAGAATGAGCATGTAAGTATTTAGATATCAGAGTAGCGCAACAGAAACATGATAAGACTTGACTTAGTGAATAAGGTTATGTATGTTGAAGTGTAAATAGGAAACAAGATTTAAAGAATGTGAGTGATCAGATTAAAGGATCAGTAACAAGCAACATGTTTGTAAATGGATAAGAACTAGATAGTTAGCTCAGACCTTATACATAATTGCATGGTCACATAGACAACTTAGATTAACACGGAAGCGTAATTTAGACTTTGTGTGTGTATGTCGCTCAAGGAATGAGCATAGTTACTTACTGAGTTTTATGACTCACACCATAACAGTGTTTGAGTTTTGCAGGTTGGTGACCTGATCGGTCAACCACAGACACCAGAGCTTGAGGAGCCGGATAGCAGCGTTGCAGTCAGCCAGTCACCAGGTCTTGGGAGTATCAGAGTCAAGTTGTAATAAGTCTAATTGTAGAGAATTGAATTGTATAAAGTGTAGTTTGTAAAAGTTTTTGTTTCTACGTATTTCCGGGCATGAAGCCCAATTATATTTTATCTTGAGTTGTTTATGTTAGTGATATATTGTGTCTGGGCCCTATAGATTGTATTGAAGTGCTGGACTTTGATCCAGGTTGCATGACTTTTAGCAGAGGTCATGCCAAAATTTTGTCAGAGTCAGAGGCTTATGGAGTCAGGATTAGCCTGTCTCCTGCCGGTAGCATCCTGGCTTAGGCGGGATGTTACAAAATATGTTTAGGTGAAATATGAATGAATTATTAATATTGGATATTAAATAATTTATTCGTAAGTTTAAAATTTTTAAACTACGATTTCGCCAGAACAGCGCTCCTTCCGCTGCGCCTCCCTGATTTGACCCCAACAAAATGGTATAAGAGCGAGTCTGATCCTGGACGTCCGATATGATTAGTCTTTTAAAATTCAATGTTTAATTAATCATTACTAAATACATGCATGTGTTTAATTAATTTGATTAAATAAAGTAAAAACATTTTTTGTTGGAAAATCCCCGTTTAAATAAAGTTTTAAGAAATTGACTAGTATTAGAAATACTTGTTTCTTCGTCCGCATTGTCAATACAGATGTAAATATTTTCTTGATGCTATGGATGTAACGTGCCAAAGCTGTGCAGTTATGGTTGAAGGTAGTTCATTTACGTCGGTAGAATTTATATGATAAGAGACAAATTCAAGTGAAAGTGGAAATCATGAACGTGTCAAAACTGTCAGGACTACATTGGTAGCTTGAGTTTGTCATTGACAAGTTTAACCTTGATACGCCTCCTTGTGAACGTTTCAAAGCTGTCAGGACTACATTGGTAGCTTGAGTTTGTCATTGAAAAGTTTAACCTTGATACGCCTCCTTGTGAACGTGCCAAAGCTGTCATAACGAGAAACGATCAGGACCGAACCCATAAGTCACAGTGAGTGTGATTGATAATGAGTTGTCTACCTAATGAATATACGTACGCGAGAACTGTGAGTCGAAATATATTCATGGGGTCCACTTCCCATTATAAAATTCAATTTAATTATTGAATTCTCGTTTCTGTTGGGGATTACGGTATTACGTAAAGTAGTGGGAGGCACTGCTAGGTTAATAATCCTTAACTTAAGCGATGTGTAATATTATGTAAATTGTCGCTCATGTTGTTCCTTATTCTATTAGTTTGATAGAATTAAACTTTTTTTCCACTGCATGCATATTATATATGTTTTTTTACTTCAATTATGGTTGCAGATTTCTAGAATATGTTCTAGATTAGAATAGATTATGATATAATCCTTCTAGTTAGAATAGTTTCTTATGCAATAAAGATTGACATGAATTGGTTCATGTCTCGAGATTCTTCACTGGCATTAAGAAAACCCTATTAGGTATTTGTTAATCTAATAATGACGTTTCTTAGCTTTAGTGACATTCAGAGGTAACGTGTCAGACAATATTTGTTTTTCGATTATTTGCAAATGTTGTAAATAATTTGAAAGTAAATAATAAAGCCAAAAAAAAAGATGTGTATAGAAAATATTGATTTTCAAAATACGATAACTGTAAATATTGGATATCAGATCTCCCGTCTAGTTATTTAAAATATTGTTGAATGATTGTTTCGATATTTGATATCAGAACTTGCGACTATTTGATAGTTACTTGTTCTTTGTAAATAGTTGTTACATATTTTAAAACGACTAGTAGTGTCATTAACGAAGATAAACATTAAGAAAAATATTTGGTTAAGTAAATAACTTAGAACAATTTTTTATGACATTTTATCACTTAAGTATTGGATGCATATTTCATATCGTAAATGATGGTCTGATATGAGATCACACCACATATCCTTATCCATTTAACGAATATTATATTCGGGAAGGTGACTAAATCTCATTTAACCACTGATTGTCATTGGATAAGAAAATTTATTAAACTGGTAAATTAGATGTATGTAATTTAAAGAATTGTAAATTGCTTAAGGTAGTTTTCTTTACTTCGTAACTTAGTCGATGAACTGTCGTGACTTAGTTACATGTTTCTAATGAAACGCGGATAGAATATTTTGACTGGTTCAAAGATATTCGATCTAAAGTTTTGAAAATTATATCTTTAAAACTCATCGTGAGTCTTTGAATTGTTCAAAGAGGTTTGATACGATCAAACATATGAATTTATGACAATTTGTTCTAAGGTTGTTTGAAGAATATAATTCTTACAACAATATTATTCTTCCACGATTCCATATTGATAGAATTGGTTAGTGGAAGAAATCGGATCTTATATGATTTGATTCGTTTGATATTGAGTGTTACCGAATTAATTTCAATACTCTTGGGGATATGCTCCAGTAATACTAATTCATCATTTTAATTAATATTCCATTAGTTTCTACAGTTACGTATATGATGTGTATAGGTATAAAAATTTGAATCTTGAAATGTTTGAGATTTGAATCTATCTTTTGTATAATTGTTATATAATTGATATTACTTGCGCCTCGGAGGTACGAGTAGAAGTTTATCATTTATTTTATTTAATAGAATATTGTATTCTATTTTATAAAATATCTTTTCTACGATCTCGAGAAAGAAAATTGTTTATTACTTAGTGTGTAATATTGGATGTTGACTATTGTAGAAAAGACTTGACTTATTGAAGTCAAATACGGTGAAAAACTGTAAATAGAACTACATAATTAATAAAATGAAAATACCCTTTTATTACTTCCATATAAGTGCTATAGGATGTCAGAATCATTCGCAAAGTATTTGATACTTAATGGTTCTGTTGTTTTCTTATCGAAGAAAATTATCCTATAACTTATAGTGGGAACGATATTTGATATCGATTCCGGAAATTAGCATTCAACCATAGATCTAAGATTGTTCATGGCTTAATGCGATCAAGTTTGGAACTTGATTGAGCTTTCATTATGAATCGTTCATTATGAATGTGGAAATGGTTTACGCTGCAAAAGCACAATGAGCTTATTAAAGGTTTGACCTTTATAATATGACAGTGAGAAAAGTTATACTCAGCAATCTATTGTAGATTCTGAGGAAACTTATCTCTAGTCGCACTTATTGAATAATTTAAGATCTGTTGGTTAATGAAGATATTAAATTGTATATTTTAGCTAAAGAATACAAAGTGGCTTTTTTTGAATGACTTCTTCGGATAAGAGATCAGTTGTGATTTCTTAGTTTGAAGAGTTCATTTTGGAATGGCCCTAGAGTTTGTATTATGCTAAGATTACAATTTAGTATATTAGCTTATAGAGTCTATTGTAGACTCGGATGAGCTTTCTGGAAATTTGTGTTCTCTAATTTTGATATCTGTCAGATTGTCTGATTTTATCAAAGCATAGAGAATACATATGGGATAGAAGGGTTAGTGGGAGCGTTCAAATTTCTTTCTAGTATATTACATCATAATGACATTATCATTATTAAGGTAATAATGAGATGTTTATAAGGTAAAAGGTTTACCTGATTCTTATTTTCTCCATGAAAACAGTGGGAGTGGTCTCTATTATATTCGATATAAAGTTTTATATATGATATAAAACTAAGAGACTGGAGAGATGCTCCCATTAACCGTACATTGGATATAATTTAATAAAGGACATAACAAGACTATCTGTATGACAGTTAGTATAACTGTTTGACAGTTAGTGTGTGTCTTATGTATAGTATTTATCTTTCGTAAAGGATGATTCCTTTGTCGAAAGAGAAATTGATTAGAATGTCTAGTCAATTTTATGCATCATATGATGATGGCATAATGAATATTATATTAAGTACGATTAGAGATATCAATTTAATCGTAATTGTTACGAGTTATTTTGATATTCTCTAGACCATAAGATGAGTCTTAAAACATGTTCTTTATTATCTTTGAGCTATTAAGAACGGGTTTCTTATTAATGGAGAATAAATCTGCAACCATTAGGGTCAGATTAGTTTTGAGTCTAATTATGACGTTAGACGATCTACATCATAAAGAGTCAGAAAAGATGCAGTGAGTGTGTCACGGATGATTCTACTGTATTAGTGGAATTTATTTCAACTTATGAAGTTGCATAGTGACCTCGAAGATTAGAAGTTTGTTATTAGTGTTGTGTTTAGCAGCTGAAGCACAATGTTGATATAACATCTGAGTCATATTGATGTAGAACTTAGTTTCTACAAAAAAATAAAATATGAATGATGTTTGCTAAGGAAAATGATTGTGTTTGTTGGACAAACTCAATCTCTCATAGCGGGCTTACTTGTTGTTACCTACCTCTTGAGCGCTAGGTGAGTTCTTGAGGGCCATGAGTATGTGATACACATTGGGATGTGTATATGATACCATGGAATGACACTAAAGCAAGTGAAAGAAATTGTTAAGGTTGGTGCTCTAAGCGCCAATCCGGATCGTATTTATGTCTGATTCATGAATACGAGCAATACATTTTTTCATGATATTACTAATTTAATGGTAGCACCTCTTGTCTTTTATATACGTATTCGATCTAATTTCGATTAGATTGAAACTAAATCTGGTTTAGTGATCTGTATATATATTAGACAAAGACCTCATGATTTACAACGTAATGCACAGTTACAACATAGTTTGTAATTGACATTAAGAAGTGTCGCTATAAGTTGTATATCCTCAAATTAAGTTCATGATCAAGATTTACTGACACGGGTCGGTTAGTAAAATCCACTGAAATCAGTACATGTCGTATATCGGACTAGGTCCGATGGTTTATCCCAATGAACCATGAGTCTTGGGAGACTCGTATAGACGTGTAGGTGTTTATTTGATAAACACTGAACGACTCACCGAATATTTCCTAATAGATGGTACACCAACGTCAATATGAATCTTCTCGGGTTGAGTAGCATAGTGATTCTTTGACTTGAGATACCACTGTGGATATATGAGTTATCCTCCACACTTAGATGGCAGTCATGTCACCGATCTATTTAGATCAGACCTTCACCTGTTTGTTGGGTGTGGACTCATGCTCATGATATCATGTGAGTTTCAAGAAAGGATCCGTCAGTTCTGTGTACAGAGCATAGTAGTCCATAATTGATTAGCAATCTGTTAAATCTATGGCCATAATATACTTCGGAATTGAGTTCCGAATATTATTTAGAGATTGCTAATAGATACGTCGACGAGATTATTCCTATAGAGATTTGACATTTATATCTATATCTCTGAGATAATCCGGATACCTGTGACGGAGGGATTATACGTATGCAGTGACCTCGACCTGTATGATTCAGCGAGTTTATCTGTGGTCGTCATAATTTACGGGTGGGTGAATTATGGACACGAAATTGGATTTCGTGACGGATATGTCTGAATCTAGAGAGTCTCACTAATGAAATATACTCGTAGAGCACTAGGGCAACTGTTATGAATAATACTGATTATTTATAACTCGTTTAAATAGTTAAACGAAAAATACATGCTAACGGGACCTAACGGTCATTTATGAATTAATGTGTATTTGTATTTAATATTTGATTTTATTAAATACACATTAATAAAATATCAATTTGTGATATATGGCATATTTCATTAATATATGTATTTGAGATATTTATTGTAAATATAATACATATATTTAAGATATTTATATTTAATTATTTAATTGTTAAATAATTAAATTAATTAAAATAATAAATATCTTAATAATGATTTGCTTTATTAAAGTTGGAAAATGGCTTAATACCATTGGAACACTTTTGATTTGCTTTATTAAAGTAAATAAAAGGTGGACTAATGAAAATTAAACAAATTGAAATAATTTTTTTTTTTTTTGATGATTTGGCCATAATGAACAAAAGTGATACAAATTGGTTTGGATTGATTTTTGTTTTTCCAGTGAACAACAACGCAAGTTTCATAAAAAAAAAAAAAAAAAAAAAAAAAAAAAAAAAAAAAAATTGCAAAGAGAGTTCAAAGCATTGTGAAGGAAAACTTAAGCATTTTTGGAAAATTGGTAAGTATTCCTCAACTTCCTTCAACATGATAATTATTTCAATTAATCTTAGCTTCAATTTGTGTTGCTAAGTTGATGTCTCTACTCTTAGAGTTTGTAATTAAATGAGTTTGAAGCTTGTTGGATGTGTTTAAGCATGTATGATTAATTTATAAGTTTATTAGTGTAATTAAGCTTAATAAATTAATTAGAGATTAAAGTTGCCATTCTAGAGTTGTTTAGCCATTCATAATTAACCTAGAATTGTTCTTGATTAATTTCATGATGGTGAAACTTGATTGGTGTGGTAATTGGATGATTAAAGTATTGAATTTTATCAATTTAATGTAAATTGTGAAATTGGTGTAATTTAAGAAATTAGGGTTCTTAACCCATTCCAATTTTTGGGCTTTTCATATATATGATTTAATTTGATTTATATTAAATTTTCGATTAATTGGATTTGATATTGATGTGTTTTTAACAAATTGGGCCAAATTACAATTAATGGAAAAATCTGGGCAGTTTTTGTAATTCTGGAAAAGTTTCTGGATTATATTGTAATTTCTGATTTCATGTATTAGACATGTATGAATTATTTAGGGATTGATTTGGAATCAATTAAATATGTATTTAAATATTTAAGGAACAAAATGATTAAATTGCAAAACTTTGGGGTCTCCTGGCAATTAATGATAAATCTGATTTTTCCGATAAAAATTTAGTTTTTATTTATTGAGTAAATAGAATAAATTGGTTTATTTTAATTGCCCAAGAAAAATATTTATCGGAAACTGTTTCGGAGTGAAAATACGCGAAAACGGCGAAAAACGGCGTTACCGGGCAACGACTGCCCAAACAATGAACTGGGCACTGTTCGGGCAGCCCACGAACTGTCCAAATATTTTTGGGGCTGACCTGGACAGTCCCCATGTGCATTGGTCGGTCGGTTCGGCCGGAAACGTGTTTTATGCTATTTTGCGGAAAAACGTTTTCGTAAAAGTTTCGCGATGTTTCTATATTATTTATGTAATTATATGATATCAAATAAAAATGTTTAGGTAAAATATGAATGAATTATTAATATTGGATATTAAATAATTTATTCGTAAGTTTAAAATTTTTAAACTACAATTTCGCCAAAACAACGCTCCTTCCGCTGCGCCTCCCTGATTTGACCCCAACGGAGACTTGATTGGTGTGGTATTGGATTGATTAAAGTGTTGAATTAAATCAATTTAATGTCAATTGTGCAATTAGAGTAATTATGAAATTAGGGTTCTAAACCTAATCCAATTTTGGGGCTTTTCATATATGTGATGTAATTTGATGTATATATGATGTATATTAAATTTCGGATTGATTGGATTTGATCTTGATGTGTTTTGAACCAAAAAGGACCAAATTGTAATCCTGGAATTTTGTGGGTGCTCTCGGCATGAAAAGTTTGGGATTTGTGTTGCAAAGTATATTTTTATGTCTTAGACATGTATAAATTATATTGGGATTGATTTGGAATCAATTAAATATGTATTTGACAATATAATGACCAAAATGATTAATTTGCAAAACTTTGGGGTTATTCGGTAATTAAAAGAAATTTGTTTCTTGGGTTAAAATTTCAGATTTTAAGTATTGGTTTAATTAAATCAATAAACTTATTTAATTGTTTGACCGGCGTAAACACACACGTATAACGCAAGCGTACGTATCGTTCAAGTAGTATAAAAAGTATCGATCCCACGAGGACTTAATACCTAAGTTATTAATTTTATGAGGTTAAATGATTACTAGTATCTAACAGGTTGTTTAACTGATTTGAAATAGCGACGATTCTAAATTAAAGCAATAAAAAATAAAATTGTTTGAAGGTAATTTTAAGAAAATTCAATATTAAAACTATCCAGGGTTGTGATTTATTCCAATATTATTTAAAGATAAAGTGTTATATTATAATTGGGTAAAATATTGATTTATTAACCGGAACACCAATTATGTAAAAGCCTCTTCCGATGGCAATTACAAATACCTAGTATAATCCAATTGAAACCATATGCCTATGTCAACCAAATTAACCTAGATTCATTAAGATTAAGTTCCAATTATGGGCTAACCCTCGCCCGACAGGTAATTCCTATCCTGTAAGGAAATCTATTGAAATGGTTATCTATCCTTAAGGAAGATCGTGGGCTGTTGATTCTAAGGTCTTAAACTAAAATCCCTATGTCTAGTTCATTTTAAGTTTACCATAATCAATTTAATTATGGCCAGTTAATTAAAGAGCATTAAGATTAAGACTCAATAAATAAATCTTTATATTACCCAAATTAAGCAAACCCTTATAAGCCCGTGATATTGGATTTCATCACAACCCTAGATACTAAACTTAGTTATACACATAGCTAGGGCTAGTAAAAACTTAAAGTAAAAACCATAAAGTAACAGTGCTGAAAAGTAATTGCAGTAAAGTAAAAGCTTAAAAGTAAATAAAATGGCTAAGATAAAAAGGAATTACTTTTACTACTACTTATTTAGATATCTCCCAGTAAAAATAATATATAAACTGTAAATATATTTAACAACCGACCATCTGGCGGTATTCTGATTAAATCAAATTAAGTCCAACCATCCATATAGGTGGTAATATTTGTCCATAATCCAGCCATAAAGGCGGTACCAAAAAAATAATTAACAACCGACCAGTCTGGCGGTTTCCTTTATTAGTCTTTAACCAGATTAAATAAATTTTGCCACCGACAAATATAGCGGTATCCCTTTATTAATCAGTATTTTAAACAGTAAAATATATCATTTTTAAGGGAGATTAATCTAAATAGCAATAGTAAAATAATTACCTTTCACCTTAGCATAGGGAAGTTACCTCCTCATAGTGAATAGTAAAAACTGTAAAAAGTAAAGAAAGTAAATTACTATATTATTACAAAAAGTAATTAAAATTATTACAAAAGTAAAAAAATTAAAAAACAAAATATTCTAGAGAGAGAAACACTCCCTAATTACATAGAAGAAGTGAGAAATGGTGTGCTAAAACTGAAAATTCGCGGTCTATTTATAGCAAACTTTTTTCACTGTCCTCAGCGTCGCGACGCCAAGGATTTGTCGACGTGGCACATGAGGAGGCGACACGTAGCAAGGCGGCTGACTGTTTAGTAGAGCGACACGTGTCATGGCGGCTAAAACTCAATTATTATGCTGACGTCATTGGTGACGTGTCACTGTTCATGACGTCATTGGTTGCGTCACTGTGATGATGTGGATGGCGACGTGGCGACACGTGGGCGGCGGCCGTCAGACGAATAAGATTTCGCCACGTGTCGCGCTTGAATTGGCTGATTGACGTGGCATTTGACTCGGTTGACTTGCTGACGTGGCTGCTGATGTGGAAGATGATGTGGCGACACGTGGGGGCGGTGGCCGTCCGATCAATAAGATTTCGACACGTGGCACGGCGCATTTTAGCATCTCTCGTTGTGATGGTGACACGTGGCACGGCGCACGTTAGCAAAGTCAAACTTGTCTCAGATTCTGATTTGTGGACCCGGCGCATTTTAGCAGATTCGGCGCACGCGGGGCGTCGCGACGGGGAATGCTTCAGCGTCCGCGACGCGGAAGAGACGAAAATATTCCTGTTGACACATTTTTTGTCCGGTTTTGCCTCAAATTGCCTCCAGTGCTTTCCAAACTTTATTTATCTACAAAATAACACAAAACACATCAAAACATTCACAAACTCAAGAAACTATACAAAATATTAGATTAAATGAGTGGGAAATAGTGATATAAATACCACTCATCACACCCCCAAACCTAACATTTTGCTAGTCCTCGAGCAAATACAAATGAAATAACATAATAAAATTTAACTAAGCCATTTTCGTAGGGATCACGGTTGCATTTAGCGTATGCAACAAGCCTTTAAACCCCTAGGGCGTCCCTAGTGGACGAGTTGTAGTCTCGTGAGGGTTTACAGCAAGTATACCCACAAACATTTTACAAAAGTAAATGTAGTAAAAACTAATGCACACAAAAGCAAAAAGACAAGAGAAAAGAGAATAAAGAAGTTAGTAACTAATCAGGTGAAACTTCTACTACAAGTTACTAGTTGTTTTGTTTCTTTCTAAATTACCGAATAAGTAAATTCTCCGATTATTTTTACCTTTCTTCATATACACAGTCAACATAATATTAAACAACTCATTTTTTGCCCACAACAGTCATAAGTGCAGTTGATAAGAGAGTAATATTTTTGTCCTAAAGTTCTATCAGATTTCACACCTTTTTGTAGCAATGGAATAATTTTCTGATTTTTCTGATTTTTTCTTTGCTTTTCTGAATTTTGACTTTTTATTTATATACAATACCTTCCGTCTATGTAGCGAGCTTTGGGTCGGTGGCTCCCAAACCAGTTGGCTTTAGGGCACCAGGTGTTAAGACACCCCTACGAACTTAATTACTCAGACTTCAGATATAAATATATTTTTTTGCAGTATCTTTGATCCATGTAGCGAGCTTTGGGCCAATGACTCCCAAACCAGTTGGTTTTAGGGCACTAGGTGTTAAAACACCCTTACAGACTTAATAACTCGGATCTTAGATACTTTAATTGTGTACATCAGATTTTTTTTTTTTTTTTTTTTTTTTTTTACTCCATCACTATTTAGAGATGCTTCCTCCAATTAAACTATAGCACGAAATATTACAAACTTTTCAATTTTAACTCATGACTGTATGTTTCCATGTAAGTTCATAATACCTGTCAAATGAGCATATGAAGATTCATTTTAGTCAGTATTATGGAGAATTCACAATTAAATAATTCAAAATGAAATAAACAAAAAGTAACTTATTCGAAATATAGGATGAAATACGTCTCAAGAGTGGAAACTCCTTACTCGGCTATTTCTTACCAATTTCACCCTTTTCACCTAATCAATATAAAAACACAAAAAAGCAAAATATTTGTAATTTTTGAAATGTTTGAAATTTTTTCAATTTTTTTTTGTATTTTTCGAAAAATTTTGGACTAAAAATAAAAACACAATACAAACAAGTACTATTAAAACACAATACAAACAAGTACTATTAACTATACCTCACCCCCAAACCTAAATGAGACATTGTCCCCAATGTCTTAAACAGTAGAAGAAGAGTTTAGAAAATAATACCTGGTTAGTTGAAATTCTACAGGAAAATTACAGGTTAAGATCCAGATTAATTCGACGTCTCTTACCACGATCGTCCTCGGACCAATTTATCTTTGAAATGATAGGGTCAACTTTCGGTTCATAGGCTATGAGTTGGTCAATTAAATCTGGAGCAGTTCTGGCAGTAAAGAGGAGTTCTTTAAAGGTTTTGACACGAACCCATTTCTCTTCGAGCATCATCAAGAAACACACAAGAAAATCATAAAACCCATCAACGTTGTACAGCCCAATTGGTTTCTGGTGTATGTTTAGGTTCGCCCAAGATAGTACAATAAAAATTTCCTCCAATGTGCCCAAGCCACCTGGCAAAGCAATAAAAGCATCAGAACGGTTAATCATTTCTACCAGTCGTTCAGACATACCTGGCACGATCAGTTCCTCTCCGTTGTTTGTTCAATAAGATTTGCTTCTGCCAAGGGTTTGGGATGATTCCCAAAACATGATTGCCTCCTTCCTGTACAGCCTTTGAAACAATCCCCATTAGTCCAAGATTACCTCCGCCATATATTAAGTGTATATTTCTTGCGGCTAAGACTCGACCCAATTCCTGTGCTGCTTCTATGTATTGTGGTTTAGTACCAACAGTACTACCGCAAAACACACAGATGTTTTCAACTCGTCTTCTTGAGGTGGTTTCCATTTTTTACTCTGGATGTCTTCAAAAGTGCAATGATGAGTTGAATTTATAGTACCTGAAAAATGGTGAGTAAAAATAGCACAAGTATCTTCCAAAGGACGATTAGTAGCGAAATAGTAAAATAGATCGTGATAGTCAACAAGATCTGGATCCTGTCGGAGAAAATAAAAGAAAACAACAAAACAAATCACAATTATTAGGAAAAGACAAACAAAGAGATATAATATTTACAAATAACGGACTTGATTGACGTCTATGCGTCAGGGACAAGCTTCCCATCCAATTTTCTTATAAATTGGCAAACAGGGTCTTTTTGAGTCAGATTCCCGAGACTTAACTGTTGTCTTTCTTTTTGAAATTGTGTATGTAATTTGCGAAAGGCTATGTGAACATATCCACTGGGATGCGTCTCAAGAGTCGAAGATATATCATCTAACGACTCCTTACTCAAGCCATCCCTAATGAATTTAATTTTGTCTTCGCGATTAATAGACACCATTCCTAAAGAACGACAACGAGTATTGCAATTCCATCGTGCACATTTGTAACAAACACCCATTTGTTTAGCTCTACGTTTCTTTGCATAGGTGCTTCTTCCAAAACCAGGCAAATGTGAAATAAAATAGTCAGAAGACTCACCTGCCAATCTGACTCGTGCTTCAATTACCCAACGAATGTCATTGGGCACACCATGGATTGTCAGTAGTCTCATTCGTTCCAAGCGAGCTTTGTAAACTTTCACAGAGATTTTTTGAGGGAGAGAAGGAAATTGCTTGTGAAGATTTGCGAGAGCTTCTTCCATCTTGAAATGACTTAATCTGCAAAAACTAAACACACAAAATTAAATCACACCAAATCACAATATATACAAAAATTGCATGGGTTGCCTCCCTGCGAGCGCTAAGTTTAAAGTCGTCAGCTAGACGTGACTTCTCGAACGTTTATGCTGGATCTGAAAGTGTGACACTTTCTTTTTGTCGCTCAAATGATTCTCCCCAGTAGTGCTTGACACGCTGACTGTTAACTTTGAATGTGTTGTTGTATTGGGATCCAGTAACTCAACAGCTCCATATGGCAAAACCTGAGTGATCACAAATGGTCCGGACCACCTAGATTTCAACTTTCCAGGGAAAAGTTTTAACCTCGAGTTGTACAAAACCACCTGCTGCCTTGGTTTCAATTGTCTGTGCACTATTTTTCGTCATGCCATTTCTGGTCTTTTCCTTGTATAATTTGGCATTGTCATAAGCCTGTAGGCGAAATTCCTCCAATTCATTGAGTTGATGAAGTCTTTTCTCTCCTGCCTTGTGAGTCAAGATTCAACTTCTTCAGTGCCCAATATGCCTTGTGTTCAAGCTCAACTGGCAGATGGCATGCTTTCCCAAACACCAATGATATGGAGACATACCAATGGGTGTCTTGTAAGCTGTCCTGTAGGCCCATAATGCATCATCTAGTTTTGTTGACCAGTCCCTCCTTGTTGATCCAACGGTTCTTTCTAGGATTCTTTTGATCTCCCTGTTTGAAACCTCAACCTGTCCATTTGACTGTGGATGGTAAGCAGTGGCACTTTTGTGAGTAACTCCGTATTTGGATAAGAGTGCATCGAAGTATTTGTTGCAGAAATGAGAGCCACCATCACTGATAATTGCCCGCGGTGTTTCCGAATCGAGTGAAAATGTTCTTCTTTATGAATTTGATCACAACTTTTGAGTCATTGGATGGCAGTGCAATTGCTTCAACCCATTTGGAAACATAATCTACAACAACCAGGATGTACAGGTTTCCAAATGATGGAACAAAGGGTCCCATGAAATTTATACCCCATACATCGAATATTTCCACTTCTAGAATGTTTTGCAACGGTCCTTCGTCTCTCCTCGAAATATTTCCCGTTCTCTGGCACCTGTCACATTGAAAAGCAAAAAGATAAGCATCTTTAAAAAGAGTGGGCCAGAACAAACCAGATTGAAGGACTTTGGCTGCAGTTTTGTTTCCACTGAAGTGTCCGCCGTATGGTGATGAATGACAGTGTTGCAAAACACTGTTAACCTCCTCCTGTGGGACACACCGTCTCAGTAATTGATCAGCACAGCGTTTAAACAGGTACGGTTCATCCCAGACATAATGTATGGGAAACACGTAGTCTCATTGCTTCTTCAGCTTCTCGGTTGTAATT